>MVJL01000351.1:0-16923 GCA_002156465.1 Macrocentrus cingulum | reverse complement strand
CTCTCTCTCTCTCTCTCTTACTCTTCCTCAGCTGTTCTACCTCTCCCGCTATATTTCCATCTTTTTTTTTCTCACGTTGCTGATGCCATATATCTAATATAGTTCAATATAGTGGATGCCAGCATTCTTTATTTTTGTTTTCCGCGGTTGTTTATTTATTATCGAATCTATAGGGGCTAAAACTTATAATATATAGTTGTCGATGTAAGTGAATCATCTATTTAATCCTGATTTGAATGTTGTTTTATTAATATATTTGGAGTTAACTCGTACATGTTTTTACTTTCATTATATAGTTGTCGATGTAAGTGAATCATCTATTTAATCCTGATTTGAATGTTGTTTTATTAATATATTTGGAGTTAACTCGTACATGTTTTTACTTTCAGCTTGAAAAGCTAGAAGATGAGTATATGGAAGAAACCGTCGGCGTGTTGTCCCCTATTCTGGTGATCAAAGGGTCATCTATGTATGATCCAGGCGCTACATGCGCTGTTGTTATTGAAAAAAGAATTTGCATTGGCTTGAAAGACACTGTAGATGGGATTTTGCTTACGTTTTTATCGTACTTTGTATTCGGCTTGAAGTACCCGACTGGTATTGCAAAAACGCTAGAGTTTATGCAAAGGTAATTAATATTTTGCTCAAAACAATCAATTTTTTGTTATTTAAATAATTTTTAGAGTTCTCAAAATAGAAAATATTCATTACAGAATACTCTTGGAGATAAATCCGGCCACCAAAGGTACAAAAAACGAAACCAATGCTAAGAAAAAAAAATCCATCGATGCTTCTGTGCAAGGGCTATATCGGACACTGCAGGAATGGCGGCGGCGTTTCTGTTAAATTTTTGAGAGGCTTAAAAATTAATTCCAGTAATTCCATGTGACTATTTGTTAAATGTAAAGCGGGAGTCGGATAATTAAGTTTAATTGAAAAAAAATTTAAGTCATGTTTGAATTAAGTACTTAATTTTATAAAAAAATAATCAACCAATTTCAATGGTGATTTTTGCTCTAGATTTTTTACTCCGTATGTGATTTTTAATATTTTTTGTCTATTTGTATACTCACATTTATGTTGTGATCGTTTTTCATTGGCATTGAGTTGATTATTTTTTTATTATAATATATAAAGAAAAAATATCCATCAAAACTATTGTTCGAAGATTATATCAGACACTCCAGAGGAGAATGTAGACGTTTTCCTGTAGAATTTGAGTCGTGTTCAAGTCATTCCATGTGAAGATTTGTTAAACATAACGTGAGAGTTGGAGAATTAAGCTTCATTGAAAAAAATTTAAGTCATGTTAGAATTAAGTACTTAATTTTATAAAAAAATAATCAATCAATATCAGTGATGATTTTTCTCTACATTTTTCTACTGCGTATGTGATTCTTAATATTTTTTGTCTATTATTGTATACTCATATTTATTTTGTGATAGTTTTTCATTGGCATTGAGTTGATTATTTTTTTATTATAATATATAAAGAAAAAATATCCATCAAAACTATTGTTCGAAGATTATATTAGACACTCCAGAGGAGAATGTAGACGTTTTCCTGTAGAATTTGAGTCGTGTTCAAGTCATTTCATGTGAGGATTTGTTAAACGGAAAGCGGGAGTCGGATAATTAAGTTTAATTGAAAAAAAGTTTAATTCACGTTTCACTCACGTCTGAATTGAGTAGTTATTTTATAAAAAAATAATCAACCGATATCAGTGGTCATTTCACCATGTATGTGCAATTTTTTGAGTTTTTTCTAGCCATTAGTTTTTGCTTTTTCGCTCTGTTAATGTTTCGCTGATATCGAGTTGATTTTTTTTATTATAATTTTGATTTACTTACTACTCTACAATGATTTTCTATCGTGACCTTTTTTATGGCAAATAAAATTGTGTGACGTAACTAATTTATTTATTTATCCCCAGAATATTCATAATTATATTATGCATTTTAATAGAATGTATACATATTAATTTTCAAATCGGTGTTTGAATTTTCAACATATAAACAGCATATTCCACAACAGATCGGTTTTTAATTTTCAGAGCCTTGCATATTAAATTTCAAAACTGTCTATTTAAATCTAATATCTCGATTTTCATTATTCAAAAGCCTGCCTATGAACTTTCAAAACCAGGGTTGGTAAATTTCAAAAGTCTGTCTATGAAATTCCAAAACCAGGTTTGGTAAATTTCAACGGCCTTTCTGAATTTTCACAACTCTCTATATTAAAATTGTGCTAAGGAATTGGAATTAAAAGTAACGGACTTAGGTTGTTGTATATTGCTTCACATTTTTTTTTTGAAATTTAATACAACTTTTTTTTAACAGTGTGGAAAAGGAGGATTGAAAGCCATTTTTATCGGAAAAACACACAAACCTGGGCAAATGTCACTCACCTGTTGATAAGATCGACGAGACAGCCTCGAATGTTGCTTGGATGAGGCAGTGGACGAGCATAGAGCGGTTGATCCGGAATATCGCTCCCATGTGGATCACATTCTGATTTTTGATGCATTGAACGACTAAAATTTGTTAGAATTGATCACCAATGCGAGTGCCTCAGGCACGGTAATCAAGTCTGCATCCATTTTGTACACACACAGTTCAACGAGTTTTTTGCACATTGCATTAACATCATCATGCACGTGTGGCACCCAATTGATGATTGTATCCTTATCAAGTATTTCCCCGAAGAACAAGTATTTCCCCGAAGAAGATATTGAGATTGGGAAAACAATGCTGACTAACCCGATCCTGAAGATTTCTGAGTGTTTTGGTACAGACGGTTGCAGTTTCATTCAGTAATTTTTCCATATATTGAGATTGGGAAAACAATGCTGACTAACCCGATCCTGAAGATTTCTGAGTGTTTTGGTACAGACGGTTGCAGTTTCATTCAGTAATTTTTCCATCGTGCTCTTCTGCAAAATTGGAATAACCCAACCAGATTTTGTCTCATTGTCATCCGAGTTTGCTATTTTTTTTGGTGGAACATCGGTCTCGTCTAGACACTCCAGAGGAGAATGTAGACGTTTTCCTGTAGAATTTGAGTCGTGTTCAAGTCATTTCATGTGAGGATTTGTTAAACGGAAAGCGGGAGTCGGATAATTAAGTTTAATTGAAAAAAAGTTTAATTCACGTTTCACTCACGTCTGAATTGAGTAGTTATTTTATAAAAAAATAATCAACCGATATCAGTGGTCATTTCACCATGTATGTGCAATTTTTTGAGTTTTTTCTAGCCATTAGTTTTTGCTTTTTCGCTCTGTTAATGTTTCGCTGATATCGAGTTGATTTTTTTTATTATAATTTTGATTTACTTACTACTCTACAATGATTTTCTATCGTGACCTTTTTTATGGCAAATAAAATTGTGTGACGTAACTAATTTATTTATTTATCCCCAGAATATTCATAATTATATTATGCATTTTAATAGAATGTATACATATTAATTTTCAAATCGGTGTTTGAATTTTCAACATATAAACAGCATATTCCACAACAGATCGGTTTTTAATTTTCAGAGCCTTGCATATTAAATTTCAAAACTGTCTATTTAAATCTAATATCTCGATTTTCATTATTCAAAAGCCTGCCTATGAACTTTCAAAACCAGGGTTGGTAAATTTCAAAAGTCTGTCTATGAAATTCCAAAACCAGGTTTGGTAAATTTCAACGGCCTTTCTGAATTTTCACAACTCTCTATTAATTTTAACACGATTCCTTAACCTTAATTTTCATTGCCTGTTAGGTTGTTGTATATTGCTTCACATTTTTTTTTTGAAATTTAATACAAATTTTTTTAACAGTGTATAAGAGTTGGCTTAGGCAGTGAATATTGTCTTGTAGATTTCATTTCTTTGATGGTAAAAACTCGTGGTCTTTAACAAACCATTTTAACAAGCAGACAGTTATTGAGATGTTTATAAAGGATAAAAGAGAGAGAGAGAGAGAGAGAGAGAGAGAGAGAGAGAGAGAGAGAGAGAGAGAGAGAGAGAGAGAGAGAGAGAGAGAGAGAGAGAGAGAGAGAGAGAGAGAGAGAAAGAATACAAAAAAAGAAAGGCCTCTGGCATATCGGTGATCCGTTTTACCCCGAACTTGGTCTCTTTGAAATGCTTTTGAAAAGACATCTGTTTTTTTTTTTCAGATCCAAAAAAAAGAAAAAGAAAAAACACACTTTATGAAACATAAAGCAAACATTTTATTTTCCATTTCATGTTTATTATCTCAGGCGTTGGGTTAAGAAAAAAATACTGAAATCAAAATGAGTGTTGGGGCGAGAATATACAGGCTGTTGCAGCCACAAATAAGTCGCGGCCAAGAAGCTGCACGTCGTAAATACATAAACGTTTATGTATTTCCACGCGAATAGTTTCGTGGCTGAAAAGCGCGAGGAGCCATACTATCGATATGTATATAGAGCCAAGACAACGAGTGAAAGAGAGCAAGCAAAGATGAAATATATAAACGCGCGTGGATGCGCGCCGAGCGTGGTGTGGTGCACATGAGGCGTATTTGCTCCAAGTACGACGCGGTGGCTAGGTCACGGCCGGGGCGATGCCCTTTCCTTTCCTGCACTCGTATAGAAAGACTTCTCTTGGTCTTGATGCTCGTTTTACTTCCCCCACTGCTGTTAATGCCCTATCCTTTTCTTCTTTGTCGTTTTATTCGTCTTTTCCGCGTGGTCCCACTCGGGTAAAGTAATATTACCGCGCTGGATCACGCTTAGGACAAGATGTCGTCACTTTTTGTTCAAGGACCGGTACCTCAGCAGTACCGGCTATATATAGATTCGCTGTCACACAATCTTATTTTTACAATTCGCCTTCGATGCCCGGTCAAAAATGTATACGTCCTAAATGGCCCGGGAACACTTTGTCGACTTGACCTCGTCATGAATGTCAAACTTGATAGGTTTTCTTCATAGGTCAAATATTTTAGCAGGAAAATTGATGTTTTCAATCTTCTTTTTGCGAATTATCTAAATTTAAAGAGTGTTAAAATTTGTTTAATTCGTTAAGCGTGAAACTTTTGGCATAAGAATCAATTGGACAGCTCATAAATCGTTTTGATATGATAGAGCTAGTTTAAAATTAGTTTGTGTCACTTAATAAAAATTTGTTATAACGAAACGTTATATATCGTTTGGGCTTTAGATACGCGACATTTTATCATATTGATATCTTGGTAGGGATGCGAGTTACACAAATTTTGTTGAGAATCGATTTTGTAGGTAATAAAATTCTCTACAAAAAAGTTCTCTTGAGAAATATTTCTATCACCGATAGTTTTGAAGATATTTAGACTTAACACAGCAAGATAATTTTGTATTTACACTCTTTTGTGTTTAGACACGCGCAAATAGTAATTCTGAAAAATATTGAAAATTTTTCTCAATGTTATGCATTTTTTAACCGTTTTTAGTGCTATTAAAAATACAATCAGGCAAAATTGAAATGTGAAAAATTGTTTTTAAACCGCAACTATTTTCAAAATTACTTAGCAAAATTTTTCTATTTGTAATGGTATATTTAGAAAATTTTATATGTAGGTATATAAAACAGTTTATAATAGTTCTGAAATTATCAGGATGATTTATTTTCATTTCCTGATGAGTGCACGATAGATAGAAGAAGATTTTAGTCGTTGATCAATCTAGATAGATTGAATTCGTGCTGGTTTTTAACTGATGGATATCCGCAACTACTCTTGGTTAGGAAAGTTTCAGATGAAAATGCACACTGATCGATATCATTTCAGCGCTGCTCTGCTATACACGTATCTGCAAGGTAATCTCGATAGGACCCACATTTTATCTCATTAGGATTCATCGCCAACGGGAAGTTTGAATTGTATCTATACACGATCACTGGCTTGTCGTAAAGCACAATCTCTAGAAGATAGGCATAAATTCGAGCAGTTTTGACAGACGGCTTGGGCGATAACGATGCATAGATCGTAAATGATATTTTACGTCCTGGTAACTATAAACTATCCGACACATCCTATAAGGCTTCACCATCATTTCCGGGTGTGTTAATATTAGCCGCCCACGCGTTATATCGAAGGATCCAGATAATCGCAACATTAATCAGATAAAAAAACCATTTTTTTTTTCATTATCTCAACGCTAAAATCATCCTATGTTTCTTCGGTAAAATGCGAAAAATTATTCTCATCTTATCTTTTGGCCTTTACATCAATATTTTTGTATTCATAAGAGGAAATATATCCCTAAATTTATGAAACAATTTTATTTATTGCAGGTAAACGCGTTATATTGTATATAAAGAAAGTATTTTCTCAAGGATAACGAGAGATACTTGGAAAAAAAAAAATAAATGTCTGAGTATATATATTTCTCAATTGCATATATCACTCGCTCTATCGCTCCTTCAACGTTCTATGAATATTATGCCTGCTCGACTTAAGACAGCTCGAAGATCTGTGTGCGCATTGCGAGCACATTTGTGACGCAATCCATCTATATAACAGGTGCGGCTTCAATGTGTGGATATATGTGTTATTTTTTTTCCTTCTTTTCCTATCTCGCACGTTCACTTTACGCCCGTAATGGATTTATCATCAATTTTAGAAAAATCCTACTTGGCGATCTGGATTCCGTGGCGTTAGTATACGACGTCACGCATAGTTTTTGAATAAGGTGGATTTCACCTCAACTATTATATGTCTATCGCGTTTATTCAGGGAGGGGGGAACAATTGCAAACCGTCAATTGAATGACTCAGTGGTCATATTGCGAGACTGGCAGACAGACGACAGATGCGAACACGTAAGTGGGCTGTTCCTTTGAGAGATAAGATATACAATATTGTCGAAATAATACACATTATGTGAAAACAATGCTTTTTCCGGTTATATATTTAATGGATGACGAAAAAATTTTTAGGGTGGAAAATAGCAGTAGGTATTCTATATTGATAAAAAAATATCGCGTGTATTGAATTTAAAAGGACGTATAAAACATTTGAGGGTATTTTACTTGTTAATATCTTGATAAGGATAGGAGTTAGATGAATTGTACTAGGGACCTTTTTTGTAGCTGATAAAATTCTCGATAAAATACATTTGTTGATGAAAATTTTTATCTTTGATAGTTTTGAAGATATTTTAATTTAAAGCAGCAAGATATGTTAAAAGCTGTTTTAGTTTTAGCGCGCGACATTTTAATGAAATGATAAAACAAACCAACAGTCGTGGGAATTTTTTTATTCTATATGTACTGTGTAAAGAGTATTTTTCGTGATAAAAAAAATTATTTTATTATAGTTTTTATCAAAGCTAAATTTGTGATAGAGAAAAATAAACAATTAAATTTATCGCCGCCCGTTATCGTTAAAGTTCCTCAAGTCTGATAATTGAGACAAAAATAGATTTTGGTGAAAAGACACATTGTTTTTTTTTTCCAATAAAAAACATACAATATTTGAGACTCAATCGAAATTGAATTTTTTTGAGAAAAAAATTTTTTTTTGAAGCATTAAGAATTTTTTGTAGGAAATTTTGTAAAAAAGTATAATTTAAAATATGGAAAAAAAACATCTAAAAATATTAATTGATAAAAAAACTTTAATTTAAAATAATAAAATTTTTTTTAAAAATAAAAATGAAAGAAAATGCATGGTCTGATAAGTATAGTAATTTTCACAATGTATCTGCAATACGATACGTGATATTACGCGTCATCATCGCGTTTTATTGATATTGAATGGTTCGCGTTTTTAATAATAAAACATCAGTTAGGGCTTTCCTTGCAACAAAAGTAAAGGAAGAGGGGAGGCGTGGTACATATTGCCATGGAAAAGGAAGTCTGGAGATGGCCAATGCAAGTTCGTCGACCGCACGCGCCTTTTACAAGGTTGATCTTCTCAACCAGAAGCTACACACGCGCTATATATATATACATACGTCAATGCCATAATAACAAAACGGTTGATGCTTTTTTTTTCTTCCTCGAATTTTTTTTCCAAAATATTTCGTCAACTCATGTTTTTCCACTCTATAATTTTTATTCAATTACTGTAGACCATTGATATGATGTTTCACACGATGTGTTTTAATGTGAAACTCTAATGTATTTGAGAATTTTGTAAGAAACAAGAGTTGCACAGTAAATATAATCTGATTCATCTTTTTTTTTACATTTTTTTTTCCAAGTGAAAGGAACGGAAGCCCATAACGGTGATGGATATTATATACTTTTTCCACTCTCATAATGTCCCTGACCCGTGATATCGCCTCATGAGAATCAAATTTTAGAAGAAGAAAATTTTCATTTTTTCAAAATATTAAAATTCTGTTTATTAGGAAAATTTGAATGATTATTATGGAAGAGTTTAATATTTTTCTGTACATAAATCTTGGATATCTTATCACACTTAGCCTCAAATATTGACACATCATGCGTGTTTATGATTTTACAAAAAAATGGATATCACCTGCAATCAGCCATTTTGTGGATATATTTGAATAGCGTGAAATTTATACAGTATAATTGTTGAGCGTATTTTTTTTTCTCCTAATACCCCGGAAAATAATTGTATTATCCGTTCATCAATGAATATATTGCAATTTAAAAGAAGTCACGCACGTTTTTTTATCCGCTATTTCTTGAATTTAATTAACTAGAGATGAGAACACCATATATGCTCTGCGTGGTTTGAAAAATGAAAAAATGTTAATGTAGAAAATGGTTTCAGATTTTTTATAGAGAATTGTATTATTTACAAAAAAGATTCTTGACAATATTTATCTATCGTTTATCCTTATCAAAATATTAGCAAGTACACTATTGCGTGTTCAAAAATCCAACAGGTCTTGTAAAAAATTATCCTGCTACTTTAGATCAAGATATCTTTGTAACTACTGAAAATAAAAATTGTTCATAAGAGATGTTTTTTGTAGGGAATTTTATTAGCTACAAAAAAGGTTCTTAATAAAATTGATCAATCTCGCATCCTTGTCGTGATATTGGCAAGTAAAACATTCTCAACTTTTCAGCGACACGTTTTCTCAGTTTTGACACTTGATATGTATGTAAAAAAAATCATCGAAAAACAATACAATATTGAGTCACTTTTAATCGTCAAAATTTTTTTGAATTCAAAATATGACTGTAGAATTTCACATGAAAAAAATTACCGACTGAACAATCTCAAATTATTCAACCCGCATTGTCGTAATAAATTGATAATAAAGTCGACGAATATATGTATTTGGATGACTAAAGGTGATATATATGTATAAAGACCGGTTCGGTTCGGTTGTTAGATTTCACTTAATTTTTTTTCGACGGCCTTCGAATGCGTGAAGGTCAATTCCTCCCCTATCTGCTCTCATCCCACTGGCAGCACAGACTTTTATATTTTTTTACCGTCGAAAGCATCTCCTCTCGTGCATCGTGATCCATACATGTTGTATATTGAGTTTCTCAATTGTTCAACTAAATCTGAAGGTTAAATCATGCATTGTTCAATCTCAAACCTCTACTACAACGATAATTATATCATAAATTCATGAAATACATCAAATATAAATTTCAAAATATAATAGTACGATTGAAAAAATTATTTCCGTCACTAAAAATTTAAATATCATAATTATACACTGAAAAGTATTTATTTCTCGTGAATTTTTCACAAACATCAGATATATTATAATATATTCTTGCACGCAAGCTTGACGCGAGTTTACCAGTCGTAAAAAAAAATTTTTCGCTGTCTTTTTGTATCTTAGTTGGTTCACCGCTGCTTCTGTCTTGTTGATCGACTTGCATTGGCTGTGAAAGCGTCGCGCACACGTTCTAGACACTGATAAAAGTCTCTACATACACTCATGTCGTGGGAAAAAAAAAAACACAAAACGGGACTATAAACATCCGTAAAAAAAAATCTCTTTTTTTTCTCATTTTCAAGTTCTGACGTTTTTTTTTTTTATTTTTGCCAATTTAAATTACACCACTGACATCAGCTTGGTATAAACAAGTGAAACTTTGTGTCCAAATTATTGTGTCAAGGACTTGAAACTATAGACTGTTGTAAGACAGATATTGCGTGATTGTCGCTCGATTGAATCATGCACCACCTCATGTATAACACAAATAATTCAATTATTGTAGCTATATGAGGCTAATTAAATGCATATATATACAATCAGGCGTGTGTGTCAATTATCCGCCATCGGTTGGAATCACACACTCATTTAAAGAGATTTCAAATTGATTGATAATATACTGACACAATCTGTTAAATTGCGCGCGCCGTTCTCTGCAGACACCGTGATGAGCAACTTTGTACAAGTATTTATATAGGCCTCCGTGTATGTGCGAGTGGACAGTTTCTTCGGCAAAAACACTCTGCTATAGCATAGAGGACGAGAAGAGTGGCTTCCTCTAAGTGACTTTCCCAGAATGCAACTGCATGGCTGGTAAAACCGTTAGAATTATTACGAGGAACAACAACAATCAACTTGTCTCGTTGATACTCGTGCTCTCTTATTTTCATCCTTCCTCACACTATAAATATATGGATGAATAAGTTGAAAAAAAAAATTTTCTTTCCATCTGATAAATGTATAACTAGACTACTGCTCGCCCGTTGCGATGCATCGCGCGCACACCTTAAATGGAGTAGTAGGTATATATGCTCGGTGAAAGTTTCCGCATTAAGACGACACAGCTAATTCGCGACACGAAGCTCACACATATATTAGACCATGACTTGCTCGTCACGGTTACTCGCACCCCCCTGTCTCTCCCTTGTCGGCAAGTTTTTTATTTTTTTTTTCATTGCGTCAATAGCAATTAAATAAGACCTGCAAATCATTCGTCATCCTGCGTATATACTAATGTGTATTTGCAGTCAAAATATTTTGTGTTTTGTTGACATGTTTTTTTTTTCTTCAATGATTTAAAGGCGATTTTTTATTGGTTGGATATTTTGGAACATCCTTGATTAAAAATTGATTAGTAATAATGGTTTTTTAATTTCCACGATGTGAAACGACGAGGAATATTATTTTAAACGTCTTTTTCTGCAGTGTTGTAAAAATGCTAGAGTGCAAGAAAAAATCGAAGAAAAAAATAAAACATAAAAAAAAATTAATTTTCCATTGCACAAGACTTATAAATCATTTGTCATCATATATTTACAGTCGAAATATTACATATATTATATCAATATATATTTTTTCATGACTTATAGTCGTATTTTCAACAAGTTAGATATTGTGAGACGATTGATTGATTGTTAATTGATTAAAATGAATAGTTTTTAAAATATTTTTGGTGTTAAACGACTTCAAATCATTTTTTAAATATCTTTATCAGTGATATAAAAATACTATACTAGAGTAAAAAAAAAAATCAAAGTAAATTTGTAATAAAAAATAAAACATAAAAAAATTAATATGTCACATTGCATAAGATATATAAATATTACTCGTAATCATCTTTAAAGTATATATTTACAGTCTCAATACTACATGTTTTGTAAACATATTTTTTTTTTCATGACTTATAGACTGTTATTTTCAAAGTAGTTGGATATCGCGGGACATTTGATTGATTGAAAATTGATTAGAATTAATGGATTTTTAATTTTCTCAATGTGGAACAATCGGGAATAATTATTGAAACATCTTTATTTTTCTCTTATATAGAAAAATTAAATCCATTGAAATACAAATATGAACTATATAAAAAATTGCACAAGAAAAATAACTAAACAGCCACTATCAGGTCACTTACTTAAGCTCACGTGGATAAAGTAATTTAAATGTTAAATATAACATGAAAGTTGTTATAATATGGAGATGAGAGTTGTAAAACTTATAGATATATATATATGTATTAGAAAAGTGCGTTGGTAATATTTAATATTTTTCTTGTTTGATGTAAGGTCGACCGGTAATAGAGGAAAAAACTATCAATAATAATAATAATAATAATTTATAGTCTTAGCAAGTTAGGGTTGGAGGAGTAGTCCGGCCTTGACTAAATAAAATTCATCGGCTGGGGAAAGGTATGCAACATACTCCACCTGAGTAACTATATATGCAACTTGTATATGGCAAATTCCACGCCTGTGTGTATCATCAGGATTGCGCACAATTATGCTCTATACCTTTCACCTCTCGCAAGCAAAAAAAAAAAAATTCTTTCGTCGATAAAATATATATTTCATTGGTTTACTATTAGTACTCTAGCATAGTGTGGCAAAGCCATCAGAGGGCTTCGTAACGGAATTTGGCACCAATCGATCGCCTCTGCTCGTCGGTCATTCTCTCCGATACTAAATATAGTTAAGAGCGGCGGCGGTGGAAGCCACATAGTGTAGATAATCTGGCAATCTTCCATTTTCACTATCAATTCCCAATCATAGACATGCTGCTGTATTATTTATTATTAGTTATGTATTAATCGCGGAAATATATTGTAGATTTTATGAGCATATAGATTAAGTAAATAAGTAATCATGAAAATGAAATCGAGCTGCTGACTCTGTGTTTACTGGCAATATCAATGAGCATTCTATTACGAAATCAGGACGGTACTGTACGTGCGCACATGTACAATGTATGCCGCACAGGACGCACACACCCTTTCTCTCTGCGATGCCGTGGTGGTGTTGTTCAACACACGCCCTCAACTGTATTCACATAGTGACGCCAGTATATAGATACTCTCTATTGGACGGATTCACTTACGCAATCTGCAGATAATACATTTATATATATATATATAAGTACAGCCAGCTTTTCATTAGTTTTTGTTTTGTTTTGTTTTTATTTGTTTCTATATGCGCGTGTACCGCACAGTCATGCAAATTTTTTTATACTAAAGTCCGATATGGTTGTGTGATGTAATGTGTGCATGTGATGTCGGTTAAATTTAATCACCAAGACTGACGACGACGACGACCAAGACGACGAGTTGTATTTCGAAGATTTAGTAGAGTAATTAAAGTAATTTATTGGCTTGTCTTCTTGTTCTTTTGTAAATAACGCGAAATCGACGGGTTTTACGATGTTTTTTCATATGACCTTTTTTGTAGTTTGATAAATGGCCTTAAAAAATGATTCTAATGCAAATTTTCCTAGCTCGTATACTTATCGAGATATTCGTATAAATATAAAAATTAATGATTTAATAATTTTTTTTTTTTTCCTCTTTAATTGGCATTTTCCGCGGAATTACTGACTTATCAACGGGTTTTATGGTATTTTTCTATATGACCTTTTTTGTAGTCTGATAAATAATCTTTCAAAATGAGTCTTATAAAAATTTTCCTACCTCGCATAGTTTCCAAGATATTCGCAAGAATGTAAAGAATATAATGTACACTTCGAAAAAAAAATTTTTTTTTTTTTTAATTCTCCGAAATTACTGGCTTATCGTGTATTTGAGTGATGCAGGAAGCTGTGTAATACAATTATTATATTGAAGCCGACAGCAGCTATCACGCAATCTTGCGATCGTTCAGCAGGTAAAGAGGTTTTTTTCTCATCCATGAATAGGAGTGTGGCATAGAAACTATATGCATCACATGTTTAGTATATCCTTCGCGCGCCTCAAACGCGCCCAAGATATTACATATTATATTGTGTGATTTTTTTCTTAAATGCTCCCTGTGTCTGATGTGCTGCGATATTACCCTTTTGCGTATGCGTTTAGACAAAAGCATGGAAAGAAAATCCGACCTAGGGTAGCTAAACTTGCGCCGAGAATGACGCGACATTCGATACGCGAAACTTCATATACTGCACTCTCTCTCTACTCGCGCTATACTACATACTCTCTCAACGCGATTCGGTGTCCAAGTCTCGTCATGCCTATCGATTTACATCATAGCCCTTCTCTCCAGACTTAACTTGGCAACGAAACAAGCTAAAGACCAAGATTAAAGACGAGCACACACGTAACAAACAAGCGTAGCTTTCAAAATGTTTAACCGCATCGTAAACTACGAGGCATCTGAGGACACTGTAACGGCACTTGTCTGCGCCACCGATAGATTAATACACACACACACGCATCCAAGCGAGAGAGAGAAAATGCCGCGCATACTTTTCATCATTATTTCGCAAATATCTCGAAAACTATATGTTTTACAGATTTTTCATATAATATCTTCTATGTAGGCAAGAAAATTTTCTACAAATAATATTCCATACAAAAATCTCGTAGATGTATTATTTTTCGAGTTATTTTGAAAAAAGTACGGCGCTACAGCATTCCGTTACATGTCCCCCTCATCTCCCGGCAATTCCTCGATATCTCAGCCGGTTTTACACACTTAATATATATTCCTACGTCGTCCACGTTGTGTTGTTGTTGGATTGCGTGCTCAGGAAATTCTCTGATGACCGTCAATCAACTGATTGCCGAATTCTTTGACAGTTTATACAGATATTTATCCATTTTTTATACATACATATCGCGTTAAATAATTATAAAGAGAGATACGGTAGATGTTTATTTTCACCATCATCAGCAATATCCTTTCCCTAGGTTATATGTATGTACAGTCTCTCTATACCATTGAATATAGCGTCTAAACCTGACTAGTGACGCACAGAACGGCCTGAAATATGCGCCTTTCGCATTCGGAGAATATACCGCAGATGGATGCAGTTAAATTCTTGAAAAATATATATTTCTCTCACCTTCAATTTATATCCTTTTTATTTTTTATCTTCTGTAGAAGCAAAAAATCATAGATCCACTTGGAATTCAATTGTTGCGTCCTTGCGAGTAATTTTTCTTTTCCACCAACCAGAAAAAAAAACAAGTTTCCACTGTATTGTATATTTTCTTGCACCTATTTGGATGATGGCCGCACTGAGACAACCTGATTATAATAATACCGAAATATCTTGTTTGTTAGATAGTGGGATAAATATTTATTGATAATTATCTCGGACAAAATACGGAAGTGTGCAACGGAATGTCTAACATCGCACTTGGATTAGTTGGGCGGAGATATTATCCTTGTGTAAGCACAACCGAACAAGGTGACTTGACGTGAGAGACTGTCGAGCAATCTGTGCGGGGGAGAAACTCGGAATTTATTCGGCTTTTCTCGGTTATTCTCGTGTTTGCGCACCATAAGAGAGGGAGGTTGAAGAGCAGGCGCACCGCTCTCGCGCGAGAGACACAGAGAGAAACTTTATTTACAGTCTCTCTCTGTGCTGCTGTCTGTTCTATCAAAGACATGATACTATATATTAGCTAGGCTCATTACGATTTTATTCGCTCAATTGAATTTTAGAATGATTTTTAATGCACGTTACGGCGCTATTATAGCGCAATTGCTCTCATCGTGCGCCCGCTTTTACTAATAAACATCAAAGATATCAGTAAGCTAGCGACATCTGTGACAAATTTTGCGACTAACGGTTAGGCAACGGTATGCTTGGGAAAAATGCCCTCTCTCTCAGTGCATCCAAATATTCGGCAAGGAAAGGGAAAATACCCTCAAACTACTACATATCTAAGTATAATTTAATTTTACATTTTAACTTTCTCGTTCGACTTATAGCCAAAAAAAGAAAGTATGATTACGAGATTCCGTATATTTATGCGTACCTTCATGACTTATTCTGCTCGCATTTTATGATGAAAGTGAGTTTTCAAGCATATTTAAATTTTTAAATGTCGTCAGTTGGCTTATGAATAGCTTAGTTCACTTGCGCAGGGTTTTAAGGGTTGTTTGCGGGCCTGGTGTCACCCGAGAGCAGAGTGGCGCAGTGGAAGCGTGCTGGGCCCATAACCCAGAGGTCCGTGGATCGAAACCACGCTCTGCTAAATTTTTTTTTTTTCACTTAGACATAAATTATCTGGTGTGTATAGGATCAAGTTATTGAGCATTGGCCATGCATGTCAAGTGATGTTATTGCCCAACGAAACGGATCGTTGAACTTTTCTTATTGTTGGTAGTCGTCGTCGTCGTCAGCAGAACACTGAGATGTATTGTGCCTCGTAAACTTTTTTGTTTTTTTGTTTTTTTTTGAGCGAGAGTAAGTACCGTTATCTTGCATATGTGATGATGCCGTTTAGCTTTGTTTCAGATAAAATTGCAAATGATTAAACCATCATTTATGATTTTCCCTGGCCTATTATTAGCCCTAGAGATAGTTTCAAGTCACACGCCACATCTTCAATTTCTCCCTCGATATATATATTATATATTTCTCGCGAATAATACCGTTATTTACTCCAGGTTGCATGGCATCAGGGTGGTGTAGAGAAACAAAAGTGTCTAATTATCTGGTATATAGTTTCGGATCAGGCGCGTCTGACCCAGATATTGCCGAAACGGGTGATGAGTGTGTGTGTCTTTTTATTGTGGCGGCCCACGAAGATCATTAACCCTGTGTAGGGTTTTTTTTGTTGTTTTTCGTTTTCTGTTGCTATGAAGATCATCTAGACTTAATATATATTGTCGTTATCTTATTATATGATGAGGCCAAGTGTGTGGCTTATACGAGCGGAACTCGCGTGTAGGTTTCACGTGTCGAAAAATCCTATTGACTTTTATTCGACATGGGACAGACGTCCAAGATGACGTTCCCCAGACCACAATAACCGCTTCCCGCTCGCTGATCGATCACATTCTATAACCTGTTTTTCTACTGGCAGTATATACTAGCTAGTAGACAAAAAAATTTATATTTATTATTTCTATTATAAATACACTTATCAATACACAGTGACATTTTATTTATCGAGTATAAAGAGAAACAAATCATGCAAAAAATTATACGATAATTCTTGTGACGTTATAAAATCACGTGTTTTTGAAAATTTTTCCAAGAGTTCAGAGAGTCAATCATCTAGAGCTATAGAAAAAAAAAAAAAAAAAAAAAAAAAAAAAAAAAAAAAAAAAA
>MVJL01000349.1:0-32300 GCA_002156465.1 Macrocentrus cingulum | reverse complement strand
TGATTGTCACTGATTTTTAATGATTATTCATTTACTTTTAGATATCGGAGCGAATTTGTTGGACCCTATGTATCAAGGTATTTATCATGGAACACAAAAACACCAACCAGATTTGGATGCAGTGCTGCAACGAAGTTGGGAAAACAATTTATCGAGGATTATTATCACGGCTGGCAGTCTTGAGGAGAGCAGAAAGGCTTTAGAGTTGGCCAGAACAGATAGTAAATTTGATTTGATAGTTTGTTTTTCCATTAAACAAATTCTTAGTCCGGATTTTTTTGTTATTTAGCCAGATTATTCACAACGGTGGGCTGTCACCCAACTCGTTGCAATGAGTTTGACGAGTCTGGAGATCCCAGCGGATATTTAAAATCAATGGAGGATCTGGCGATAAATAATCGTGATAAGATCGTGGCGATAGGAGAAATGGGACTGGACTATGATAGATTGAATTTTTGCTCCAAAGATATTCAAAAGCAGTACTTTGAGACGCAACTGTCACTCTGCTCGACTCTAAAGCTACCAATGTTTCTGCACTGTCGAAATGCCGCGGAAGATTTTGTTTATATTCTCAGAAAGCACAAGGACAAATTGACAGAGGGTGTAGTACACTCTTTCGATGGAAATCCCGAGGAGGCTAATAGTATTTTGCAATTAGGATTATTTATTGGCATCAATGGATGGTACGTACTCCTATCGAAAATTCATTTTCAAAAGTTTCATTTGAATTCATTATTTCCAGCTCACTCAAGACAGAAAACAATACTTTCACAGTTACAACTATTCCGGCAGACAGGCTGATGATTGAAACCGATTGTCCGTGGTGTGAAATTCGGCCTACTCACGCATCGGCCAAGGATGTCATTACGAATTTTCCAGCAGTAAAAAAAGAAAAGTGGCAAGCCGATCGAATGGTGAAGGGCAGAAACGAGCCGTGTACTATTGTGTAAGTTTAAAAATTCAAAAAGAACATTTTTAATGCATAAATATCGATTAATTTAACGCTGTATCATCACAGGCAAATCCTGGAGGTGTTGGCACGCGTTCGAGATGAGGAAGAGGAATACCTCTGTAACCAAATATATAAAAATACTATGAAAGTCTTTTTCCCGTATGAATTGTAATACTAAAAGCATTTTTCGTGACTTTTTTTTTATATATATTAATCTGCAAAACTGGAATTGACACACGTAAAAAAAAAACACTCGTCACGAAATTGTGTGTGTGTGTGTGTGTGTGCATTGACTCAATTTTTTTATACAAAGAACAAAGCTACTTACCACGAATGTTTTCAGCTGAAATGCAAAAAGCGTATTTCACTAAGAAAAACAAGATAGAGAGAGGATTGAGGTCGAATTATGTGATTTTGATAAAAATCTCTCTTGCGCAGTCGATATAAACTAAATACTAATATATTCTTGTTAAATTCCTGATCATTCTTATATAATAATCATTGCCATTGTAATAATGACAATTTATCAATATTATTCTCTTATTGCTGCGATAATTGATATAGTTATAGTTATTTCATCGTTTTTCACTCTACTATAAATTAATCACTCAATTCTAATATATTTTTTTGTCTTTAGTACTTTTACAAATCAAATACTTATCGAAAAATGTCATTTATTTAATCTTTACTCTCAACACACAATATTTCCTAACTCTCAAATGAAATACACATCCAAGAATATACAAAATACTGGAGTAGTGACGAATTTTTGCACATAGTTTTTCTCACTCCCAACAAATGTACTAATAGTGTAGTTATTTTAAGTCGAATTTAATTTACGACAATTATTTAATTTTCATCTCAAGTATCCAAACGAAAAAAAAAAGAAAAAAGTGCGACATAGACGAGGAAAAACTGTGAAAATAAGAAAATTATACGCGAGACACTATACATTTTTTTTTTTTTTGAAATATCACAGGTAGAATGGCGATCGCGATCTCTCATACCGGTTGCCTAATGTAAATAAATGCCGGAATACCAGAGTTTATATATTACGGTGTGATGTAGAGTGTCCTGTTTTTCTGTCTTTTTTTATCTTAAATAAGGACACACAGTCAACTCCTCCATTTAGTTATTCACAAATTCAATCTCTCGCTCATTGAACCTTCGACAATGTCTGCACCTTTTCGTAAACCCAGTCATAAGTTTGACTGGCAAATGTCCGAACAGTTTCAACTCCCTGTACAGCATAGCCTCGAATTTTTTCCGGGCTCATTTCCCCACTAAAATACACAAAAACATTTGGACAAAGAGTATTGGTAGAATTTATTGATTCAACAGTCTACTCACACAAACACGCTGGTTTCCAACCACCGGACAAAGATTGTCGATTGCTCTACAATTTGCTTTGAAGCCTCGCTCGACAATGTCCTCACTGTCTCGACAAATTTGACAGATGAAGTTTGGAATGTCTCGATCCATCCGGGGAAGTATAACTCAAACTATTAACAGCGAAAAAACAATATATCTCATGATTTAAATAGAGAATTTGTATTTTTACTCACATTTTCGACAACTAGCGGTCGTTTTTCTTCAATGTAGACAAGCGTGTTGTTGTAGATGTTGCCGAGAGTATTGCCCCCAACGAGATAAAGATCTCGAGCAAGTTTGGAGTAGTGCTGAGCAAGATCTGAGACAATTTTATAATATTTCGGAGAACTAGCCTCCATATACGCCAAACCCTGATTGGAGTAGTGTTTCGTCATTGACCAAACATTCTGCCCATGTGCGACGACTCCACTGGTCTTGAGAAGTCTTCCAGTGCTCGAGGCTAAAAATCCAACAGTCAAAATAAATATTTACCACCACTGACATACCGTGGATACGACTTACCTTCAAATGACCCGTGTTTCCTGCAATCATACGTCAAGACTGCTCCAATTAACACTAACAAAATCAACGAGCCTTTCCTCCATGGAAATGAAGCACTCTTCTTAGGTCGAGCTGTCATTTTCTTGATTAATTCCTGAAATAACAATAACCTATGGTTAAAGTCGCAGTTCAACGTGAACCTAATCAACTATTCACACTTGATATATTCACGGACGGTGACGAAAACATCAGAGTGGGAGAGTTTAAATTCAATGAGAGAAAGCGATTATCACGATAAAAAAAATGCGTTTTCTCTTACCTCTTCGAAATCGCGTAAATATCAACTTTTCCCCGTGTATGTTATTAGTAGAACAAGCCAGAAACGATCGAGAAAAAAAGGCGACAGTGTCGGGAACCGTGTCGTTACTGACACACAAGAATCGTATGAAGAGGCTAACGTGGATCGATAATTGTCCCTCCCGTTCTAGACTGGTCGCGCTCTCTAACCTAACCTATCACGTCAATTTGTGTATGCGTTGGGGCGTTGAAACGCGCTCTTTTCCCCTCTCTCTCTGACCTCTGTTGTCGCATTATCATACCAAGAAGCTTACACATGAAACCTTATGACTAGATTTGTATTTCTAAACCACAGACAATATTTAAAACGATCATTTGATTGTGTCTGCATATGCATGGTGCGATTTAAATACTTAAAACATAGAAATTTCCGAAACACTTCGGCCATTTTGAGGTGCTACTTGTCATGCACACGGAATGTTTGATTGTTTTTGTTAATTAGGATTATCTAACGTTATATGTAGCGAAATGTGCACTGAAATACGTACGTTTCGCTTGGGATTCATGGATGTTACTGCGTAGAAGAGAAAACAGAGGCCTATTACATCGTAAAAGAGCAATGCGAAGCTGAGCTCGGTCCAGCTGATTGGTCTACGACTTATTTTGCAAAATGACGCCTTCAAGCATTTACTTCTATTTCTAGAGCATGCTGATATAAAAAATCTCGTTTTTTTTGTTGTTTTAAATATCGATTTCTACTATGGGGATACAACAGATGTTTTTATCAAAAAGAAAAAGTGTTTTTGAAATATTGAGCATGCGTGATGTGAAACCAATCAAATGACAACAATTGTAATCTATTTTTGTCGTGATTGGCCAGTGAAAAATTGTGATAGATTTTAAACATTAGAAAGTGATATTACCTGTGCATTTTTTTGACATGCTATCATCAATAATTCTTCTTTATTCTTTTTCGTCTTTGTTTCTCGAGGTTGAAAAGTTAGTAGTGTATCTCGAAGTGCTTTCACATCCACTTTTGACTGAATTACATCCCAATCTTCAGCTAGAAAATTTATTTATTTTATTAATATGAGAAATTTACTATTGTTTGTTGTAATTAAAATAATATTTACCGAGTTGTTTGATAAGTAGCTCCGATTGATACAGACGTTTTTCATGAATTTCCTTCCAGATTGATATACATTGAGAATTCGCAGCTATGCAGGCTGATAATATTTTTATGTATTCATCTTTGTAAGATGAATTTATTTTTGGTGTTATTTTATCGAGTATAATCTCAAAGAGTGATGAAAGATTGGTCGACTGTATTGCTGCAGACTTTTGAGTGAAAAAAACGATTTAAATTCTAAAGCCTGTATGAAATATTGAAAATAAATTATTTTACTCACTCTTAGCAGGTCCAAACACACATTTATCTCTCGCTTCAGTGATGTAGGAATGTTAATTTTTCCTGAGCAAAAGTCGTCAATAATATTCATGTACATCTCGACGGTAAAGCTATTTACATGCTTGTGAGCTGCGAGTAATTCTTTGAGAATTTTCATCACTTGAAAAGCATAATTCCTTGATTCTAGCATGGGTGCCATAACTTCGTGCCAGAGAATCAATCCGACAGACAGATTGTTCTTTCCACCCTGTGACCATACCCAGAGAAACGACAGACCAATCGATTTTTTGTTTTGATATGAATTTCTCAGTGTTACGTGTTTATCGATGTTTGCAATCGTTATTTCTGGATACATTTGAGCGAGGAGTTGAAGGAAAATTTTGCATCCAATGTCCGATAAGCCGAGTGACATGTTTTTCGCCATGAGCAAGAGAGTTCCCTCGTAGAAGAGCTGTACATTCGCGTGTCCCGCTGATTTTATCACTTTTTCAAACACACTTCTAACAGCTTTTGAGATTAAACTCAGAGGATATGTTTCAGATTTGTTCCCAAACGCTGGGTCTTCCTTGTCCGCCGATATGTTGGCATTCAAGTAAGACACGAGATCTTTCATCCATATGAGAGGAGCATCTGGAAACCGAACTTTATTTGTCTCCAGTAGCTCGTTGATTTGATCAACAGTAATCTGTAAATGATCATTTTAATTAGTTGGATATATTTGATGAATAAGTTAGTATATTTACCCCACTCTTATCTGGAGACTTGGTTTTTTCCTTTGGCTTTGCAGGCTGGGCCTTTTTTTTACCAGCTGTTTGCTGTTGATTTTGTTGCTTCTGCTGCTTTTTCTTTTCCTCATTTTCTTTAGTTTTATTTTCCTTGTCCTTTGGCGTCTTATTCTCCTTATTGTTACCATCCAAATTGTCGTACAGAGTTTTCACTTGACTCAATGGAACTGTTGGATATTATAGGACGTGGATTATGATTTTAAACTATTGTTGATTAGTTGTATGGAGGTTATGCATTGATGTACTTACGATAATCCTCGACTCTCGGTGCATTTTCAATGAATTTTTTCTTTTCAGCTTTTGTCAATTTTGCATTTTTGTTGTTGGTTTTTTCTCGCTTATTTTTCGTTACAACTTCCCAACCTCCGGACGACATTGTGCATAAGACTTTTTACTAGGTATCTACACAAACACTGTATGCACTCGCAACAGGATAATATTCACTTGTGCACTGAGGAGAAGGCACTTGGCTTCACAGCCGCAAGTTTTGCAAGTGTCCAGCTGCTTAGCTGTGTTGTCCACTCTCTTCGTTTACGTGGACGCGCATGCGCTTGAGTGCTTTTGCCACGCGCTATTTTCTAGCGATATGCCTCGTGATGAATTTCAAATAGAGTAAACCTCATGTACACTCGATTTTTCCACAGTTTCTTTTCCATCTCGAATTTTCATCAATGTTTTTCTCAAGCCAAAACAACTTGTATAAAAATTTTAAATTTTTAAAATCAAAATATCTTCGAAACTATTAAAAATAACGATTTTTCTCAAGATACCTTTTTTGTAGAGAATTTAATTAACTACAAAAAAGATCCTTAACAAAATTTATCTAACTCTCATCCTTATCAAGATATTTGGAATTAAAATCATTTCCAACATTTCGAACCAATAAAACTCGTTTAAAAAATTCTCAATTTTTTAAATCAAAATATCTTCAAAACTATTAAAAATACAGTTTTTTTGCAAGAAACCTTTTTTGTAGATAATTTAATTAACTACAAAAAAGGTCCTTAACAAAATTAACCTAACTTGCATGATTATCAAGAAATCATCAAATAAAAAAGGCCGACTTTCGTTTAAGTCGAATAAATCTCAGTTTTTTGCATTATATACGATTTATAATATAAAATAAAGATTATTAATTAATATGATGAATGTCTGAGTGTATATTTGGCACGGTGTGACACAGCCGAATTATTAAATATCATCAGCTATGCCGACATCTTGCCTCTAAGACGCTCAGAACGCTTTTAAACTCAAATATAAAATTCAAAATAATGTTTTTCCATTGATCTACACAACCAATTGCTATCATTTTCCATCACCTAGATGACAATCATCAAATATACAACCTACCACGCGTGAAGTGGCCTGAAACAGCCGTATACAGATAATTTTATCTAGCTTTGCAATTCCGTCTTCTGATTGCAACCTGACGCCCGTATTATTCTTTCAGCCAACCATCAGACATTCCAGTCGAGTGCTTTACACCAAATAAAGCAAATAAAGCATTTTTTCAAACTCCGCAACACGCAACTTTGATCTACAAAAACAAAAAAAAAATACTTACATTTAAATTTTTCAATTGACAAAAAAAACCAATGACTTACCAGGAAAAATTCCAGAATTAAATCAAATATTTCATGTCTAAAATAAAAGAAAAAAATATTATTTAACCAATTGAAACACTGTGTGTTTTCATGCAAAATTACACATTGTATCACGTAAAAAGTTGAAAAAAACAAGTGTGTATAATGTTAGTGCACACAGAGATTAAGACGAGGCTTAGCAGAAGACTCTCGATGAAGAACTGACTGCGTGGGTGATGAAAAGACAAGTTGGACTACCCGGTGAACGACGAGGATCGCCCTTGGGAAGAGAGGGGCAAAGACTCTTATCGTTCTCGATGATTGGCTGATTCTACTCCCTCAGCTTACTCCTCGCTTCTTTGTCTTGTCTATTCTATGTTAATGAAGATGCCACCTATGTGCGGCCACCCTGATGGAAGGGAGATGACGTTTGGTTAGGAAATATGTACTATAGATGATTTTTTAACAATCGGGATTTGTTGGATATTGACAGTTATTTGAGGAAAAAATCGAAAATACCGATTGATGTGCGATAAGAAACGTCGCACGAGCACGCGCGACGCTTGTTCGTGACTTCCGCTCTCTGCTGGCTACAGGTAGATGACCGGATATGGCGAAGAACTGATGAAGAAGCGTGGCCTGCGAGTTTCTCATGCCAATCACGCGATCCTGGTTGTACCAAATATCGCATGTACATCGGTGACATCATCTTCCCTGCATGTACATCATATCAGGGCTTTTTTTGATACCATATAAGCCTTGAATCAGGTTGGTAGCACCTCTGTTTCCTGTCACAGTCTCGTTGATATTCAAAAATGAATTTTTTTTAATAGATTTATATGAAATCGAGGAAAAAAAAAAATAATTTACTAATTCCGAGTCATACGTTTTTCAAAATGTTTAAAAAAATAATTTTTGAGATGGTTAAAAAAGAAAAAAAAAATTTTTTTTTTTCATCAAATTTTTGAAGGGGTATCCGCACGATTTTTGTGATTTTTTTTCGTTTTTTGCGGATAACTCTGAAACTAAGCGAGATATCGAAAAATATTATAGAAGTTAAATGATTGGGGATTTTATTTCCTACAAAAAATGTAGAGCAATATTTTTCGATATTTTTCGTTTTTTTCGAGATATTTTGAAAAATGAAAATTTTCAAAAAACGGTAATATCTCGAAAACTATGTGAGATATAAAAAAATTTCACTAACATTTTTTGTAGCTTATACAATGCTTGAAAATTTAACTAGAATAAAATTTTTCGATATAACACGTATTTACAGAGTTATCGGCGGAAAACTAAAA
The DNA here is from genome assembly GCA_002156465.1 of Macrocentrus cingulum. NCBI lineage: Eukaryota > Metazoa > Arthropoda > Insecta > Hymenoptera > Braconidae > Macrocentrus > Macrocentrus cingulum. Next base: position 24,102 of record MVJL01000349.1, on the reverse strand, counting down.
AAATCACGAAAACTACGAGATTTCAAAGGGGTACCCCTTTGAAAATTTCACGAAAAAAAAAAATTTTTTTTTTCTTCATCAAATCATCACTAAATTTATTGTTAACACAAATTTAACTAAAAAACATGAACTAATTATTTTTATCCAACATAATACGAAAAACAAAATAAAATAAAAATTCTTTTTTCAAAAATTTTGAAAAAACAAGTCGAAAAAAATTATTTACACTGTAACAAAATATTTAAAAAATCATTTTAGATCAATAAAACATAAATAATATACAATGCTTATTTTAAAACTTTTTAAAAACCGATTTCTAGCAGTATATCTTACAATAAAGTATTGTTTAATGTTTAATAATAGTGTTAAAAACAGTGTGACTTGAAAAAATGTCGAATTCACCGTGTATCTATATACAGCATGTAGTATTAGCTTGACAACATGATAAATTCTACTCACGTGCCTGCAAAGAATGTGGTGAATTGATCATTGATCGTCCCATTGATACTGCTGCTTAACGTTGAGTGAAATTAAACTAAACAAGCGTGAAAAATATTCAATTCGGCGACGAGAAAATGCAAAAAGATGCATCCTCCGTCATTTTTTATGTTGAGAAAAAATAGTGAAAAATTGGTAGGCACGGCAGGACTCTGCCTACGTTTTTGTTTCTTCCTCGGCGTCGTCGGCGTTCCCGTGTGTGACTTGGACCCTCGTCGGCAGCGACAGCCTATGGGGAATAATAATTAATCAGTAGGCTAAACACGTAGGACACACACATAAGTCCATAAAAAGTTCGGTGGCCAAAGCAAGTGTCCCATCCGGCGGGTTGAAAAAAAAAAAAAACCTTAAAAATATTTACGATGACGAGAGACGCGAGAATATCCTTGCACCTATCTTCAATAATTTTTTACACTGCTTATTAAAGTATATGTACATTTATTTACTCGTTTTACAATTGATTTATATTTTTTTTGCCGTTTGTTCGCTCTGTCCCTTTCAAACTCAAAACCGCGACTAATTGTTTATGGAATGAAGTATGGAAAATGAATAAAGCTGCAGAAATGAGTGAATAACGGACACTAAACACGAAATATTCATAAAGTAAAGAATATTCATGTCAGTAAAATGTGAAAAAGGTCGCGATCGACTTGGATATCTCGATATTTTCGTGATTTTTTAACGATAACTCGATAAATAAGAAATATATCAAAAAATATTATTGAATAAAAATGATTAAGAATTAAATTTTCTATAAAAAATGTTAAATAAATTTTTTTGTAACTATTAAAGTTTTTGAGATATTAATTTTTGAAAATTTTAATTTTTTTTAAATTTCTCAAAAATTAAGTGAAATATGAAAAAAAATTATTTTACATTTTTTATCGGCAATTAAATTTGATGTTATTTGTTTTTAGTAATATTTTTTAGTATTTCGATTATTTACTGAGTTATTGCAATTTTTAAAAAATATATATATAGGGGAAAATTGTGACTGAGGAAGTAATGAAAGGTTTTAAGACAATGGAACGATTCTAAGACTTGTTGAGGACTCTCACGGGTGTCTTTTGCACAAATATTGCCGACGAGTGGGAGGAAAAGAATCTGAAATAAAAGTAGGCCGTGCAAATGAGACAGTTCATTCGCTACCGCACCTCGAGGACTCGTGCTAATTGAACAAACAGGTACAGTCTCAGTTCTCGTATGCATTGCAGACATACCAATAATATAAAGACTATATATTACATATGCCATAGAAACAAAATAACCACAGAAGAAATAAATAAAATTTTATTGGCATATTTAATTTTTTTTTTAATTTCAAAATTCGACATGAGTGACCTCTAAAAATATTTAAATCAAGCTAATTTTTATGGTGAGCTTTTAAAATATTATAAACAATGATTTCTCAATTTAACAAGTTAATTAGAACAGTTAATAATTAATATTAATTATCATATATTACAGAATTTAACGAGATATTTAAATCAATTTTTCTCCTATGCATTCTCACTCAACTGCTAATTCTTCACTAATTCCTCGGAATAATTAAGCTAGTTTTAACTCACGTGGTAACAAGCATGTTACACCTGTAGAATATACATTAGATTAATTTATATGACAACTAGAAGAAAAGAAAATTCTTAAAAAATATTTCTCGTTGAAATAAATACCTGTAAATAAAATATATTGTCGTAAAAACGGCATTTTCAATTTATTTTTCACTGTTAAAAAATTTTATTTGTAATTTAAATGAAATTTTCACTGAACCGCATTTTTCCTCTTGACGAATCAACTGTGTATACTCGAGTGATGACGGCGTACGACTCTCTCGTTGTACCGCGAGCAAGTGTGACAGAGAAGTTTAAATAAAACGCCGACCAGGAAATCGGCGTATCCATAAACCGGACACCAATGCGTCAATATTGACACATTTTTAAAAAGACCTCGTGCAAAGAATTATTTTTCATAATATATTTCGTTCATTCTGAAACCTGTCAGCTCGAAAAAATAAAATAATTAAAATTAAAAACTTGCGATTTAATTCAATTAAATTGTTCACGTTTAAAGCAACGCTTTACGCAACTGATTTTCAGTAGGTGCGAAAAATATGCCGGAAATTAGTTGAATGTCTCTTTGACAACACTGCAAAGTTATAATCATTCTGGGAACGTCGCGAACGACCTATTTTTAATCTATTGAATTCACTGATGTTGAAAAAAAAATTGTATTTCAATCAAACTTGTTAAAGATTTCTAAATAATTCGACTTTTATTGTTATACCTAGCCAACAACATGTTTTATTTAACAATTTTTTTAATAGCACAATGTTAATTTTGAAATTTCGTAACAAAATTATTCTAGAAAATATTACATCCTTATAGGAAAAAACCGTAAAGGTAACAAAAGCGTTTTTTTTTCTTAACTGTCATGCTGTTTTTTTTTTAATTCACTATATTTACTCGTTCAATGTAATAGATTTTAATTAATTAATTGCCACTGAGCAAAACTATAGTGCATTAATACAAGTGCAAAAAAAAAAACACTTACTATTATTATTACAGAGTTAAAAATAGTTTGTGCTATTGATATATATAGATAATAAATAAAATTTGCAATATTTTCATCAGTCAGTTCTACTTGACCGCTAAATTACGTCATCAATGATGAGTATTGCGTGAATTATAAATTAAAACAATTTTTCATTTCAAAATTAACGTTTTTTTTAAATAAATCAAGTGTGGAAAATTTTGTTTTCCTGTGAAATATTTAATTAAATTATTTTATGGCTTATAAAGTTGGTGTCATCATCTATCACTGAGTTTTTAGGCAAGAAATTTGAATGGAGTCATTGAGAGTAACTCCACCTTCGATATGCTATACAATATATAAAGCAGTTATTGTTTTTTTTTAACAATTGGGTATCCAAGTAATATCTACCTTAGTATTGCGTAAAAAAAACGGATAATTTTTGTTTTTTTTTTACTTTAAAAAAAAGTTTATGTCATTAATAATCCAAGAAAACTCTCAAAACATGATAAACTACAATTTTTTTGATACGAAAATCGTAAAACACTTTCAAAGATACTAAATTAATTAATTGCACATAACAAAAATAAAAATTGTTCAAAAAAAACCTAAATAAATACATGTAAAAAAATTTTGTTCATCAATTTTGACTAAAAAAAATTGAATTTTCAACAACAATATTGTTGTTGATAGACTAAATATACCACAGATTTAATTAAACAACCCTTAACGACAGTAATCCTAGTAAAAAACTGTGTAAATGCAGTTAATATAGCGAATTTCTAATTTCTAATAAGAATTAAACATTATACCCTTAAATTCACTAAGCTACAAAGTGCAGCCTAAAATTCCCACGAGGTGTAGGAAGCCGTCCAAGGTGTGATAACAGCCCACGAGGGAAATTGATTTAAAAATTGTTGAAATCGCGGTGAGCGTTGGTTTTTCCCATGCAAAAAATGTCCAGCCAGAGCGACAGTTAACAATGGGCCTCGATAATTCTCCGGAGCTTTGATAACTAATGAAAAAGTATAGGGAACACAGTCTGAAGCACAAGCATAATAAATAAAATAAATTTCTCGATTATTCCACGGAGGACAGGCCAAAGGTTTTCCGCCAACGACGCTCCACTCATCCAAATGCATCCCTTCACTTGGAGAAATAAAAATGCCTATGTGATCCGGACCAGTGACATTAAATGTAAACGTAGTCGTTAGTCTCTGCGGAATTTTCGACAGGAGCGTCAATTTCGTTGGAATATTAATGACAGGCGCGGGTCCAGGGATCCAACTTGTTTTCCTGCAATTAAATCATTCATCAACGATTAAAAATTAATCGGGATAATACTAGTTTACCATAAAAACGTGGTCGCAGGCACGAGGTAGGGTAATCCACAAAAAAGTTGCTCCTCACAATCTTTGGCGGTAGGTAACGCAGAGCCTACTTCAGGTACCATTGTCTCAACGCTGTGAGGACTGTTCATATCCAAATCTACAATCCAATAACCAGTACCGGAGTATTTCACACTGCCATCCGCATTGTAATATTGTCGTTGTGTGTGCTGGAAAGTTGACAGTGGTTAAAAAAAAATTTAACAGTCGAATTCAGAGGTACACACTGCAATCATGAATCGTTGAGGTGCTGGCGATGATACGTCACCACTGTATGGAAATCCTAGAGGAGTGAGGATGAGTACTGCAGCTGATAGTAGGAAAAGTCCTATTATCACGCTTATAACTCGTCCGGCATTTTTTATTAATAATACTATTGGCATCTGAAAGAATAATTTCGGATTAATTTATGAAGAATTTCTTTAAAATCGTTAACTCACCGTAAAACTGAGTAGGAGACAGAATAAAATTGCCAGCATATTGGCAATAACAACTTCGGAATTGATACTAGCACCCGATCGACCCATTATTGGAATAAATAAATAGAGTGCACCAAGTGCAAGGTAAAATGATTGGATGTAAGGCAAGCTAAGTATTGCTACTTGATAACACATCCATTTCCAATCTAAAATCAAAATTTCCCCCACATTTGTTTATGAATTTACATGAAATTAAATAGTAGATTACCTCTCCATTTGTCGAAGAAATTGTGTCGTAAAATATTGCCAATTGCGGGAAATATTACCCAATGAAGTGGAATAAATCCTGAGCGAATTTCGAGGAAAATACAGGCCAATAAAATTACCATCCAAATCAGGCTGTAAGCATCACTGTATAATTGATACAAAGTCCATGGAGAGTTTACCTCCTGTAAATAAAAAATTAATTTACATGATTTTGAAATATTTAAAAATATTAAATTACCTTTCTTTGGTGATTTCCCATGGATAAAAACCAGAGCATTGACACGGCAATTGTTGGACAGACATGTAGAAAAAATAGCCAAGCTGGTTTTGCATACCAGCTCATAACTTTTCCTAATTTTGTCAAAACCAAGGCGATAAATGTCACTGAACCCATGGAAATGAGCCACGAAGTAAAAATAACTCCGATGCACATTAACAATTGTTTAAAATACGTTGGAGTTTTTAATTCTGAAAGTAAAATCAATGGAATAACATAAATAAACGCGTATGAATTTGTAACAAACCTCGTCGAGCGTTTTTTACGTTTAAGAAGATTGAGTAAGCTCCGATTAAAATGCTCGTTAAATTTACAATACTCGCAACGTATTGAGGCCATCTTATGACAAAGGCTCCTAAGAAATCGAAGAATACTAGGCTTCCACCGTCGCTCTCCAGGGTATTGTCCAGATAGTGACCTGCGGTTATGCCTTGGGCTAGTGCCAAAATATTGTCACCAGTTCTCTGTAGAGAACCCAGTGGTATTTGACTCACTGTATCGAACTTGGTGTGATAGACGTAGCCGTTGGTTGACCAAGCAAAATCAACGCCTACAATGGTTTTTAATTATTGTAAGAAATCATCTTTGAAAAGAGCAAAAATTATTACCAGATACTTTTCCAAAATCACGAAATATACGAAAGTCAGTTTCTCCGGGTACAATTCCACTTTGAAATATCTCCTGAGCCAACGACGACGCATAAGGATATGGAACTGCTTGCGAATATACCTGAAAAAAATTGAATAAACAAGTTTTAAGGTGGAAAAATCGTTTATTAATTGTTTTTTTTTATACTTCTATAAGCCATGGATCATCGGGACCAGCTTGGAATAATAATTCTCGACCTCCTGCTCCGCATGCCTCGAGATTGATGAAAGCTTTGACTTCATGGGCCCAAGGATGTTGAGTTATAAAACCATGAGAAGCCTAAATTTCGAATAAAAATCATTTTTACAATACTTTTTTTGTAATTTTAACTGTTAAAATACCTGTAATAAATTTTCTTCAGCTCCATTAAATAGAAATATAATATTATGCTTGAGATACCTTGCATTTTGTGCCATAATTCTAAATATTTCTAGCATAACAGCACAACCAGCACCATCATCCGATCCACCTGAAATTCATTTATTGTATTAAATTGCTTATATAATTTTAGTAGAATGAAAAAAAAAGGTTGATCAACTCACCGGGACTTTCTACAAAAGTATCAAAATGACAATTTAATAATAAACTGTGTTCAGATGATTTTCGTGGACCAAGTTTAACAATGACATTTTGAACATTTCGATAAACATTCGTAAAGCCATCCAAAAAAGTCAATGGAAAAGCACCACTGTGTTTAGTTATATCAAGGGTAATTTTGTGATTAGGATTAGCGCCCTGAATCGTTTCATTAATTACTGTTGTCAAGTATTTCACAGCCACAACTTCATTCTCATAACTTCCCGAGATTCTCGGACCAATTGATGTTAAATTAATAATATGATTTCTCGCTCGTTCTGCGACAAATCTCCCAGGATAAATGTCTTCGGTGTTGATTAATTTAGGCGGCGGTAAATGCTTCTCTAATACAATAACTATCAGAGAGACTGACAGGAAAAAGGTCAGAATAAACAAGAGATGCTGTGTGCCATTTGGAAGTATTGCTTTGCGTTTTGTCGGGCCAGGTAAATTGTAGAGCATTTCATCACTAGGCCGTCCTGCTCGATGTTGACGAAATCTCACTCCATCACCCTGGAAATTTATCAAAATTAATATATGCAATTGGAACGATGAATCCAAAGTTCAAGTGGCTCTTGTACACGCTCTTGTACACGTATTCTAGGTTATGAAATAAAGGTGGTTTGCTCCAATATAACTGAATTAAATCATTACATACCAACATTTTGAATTTGGATTTTTTTTCTTGGTTCCAATGCTATTATAGTTCACTGACAGTTTGAGGTAATAATGTCAATCAAAGATTGAGTACATGTATTGCACTGCATTTTTACCGCATCGCGACAGCGCATATACACAGCACAGCAGTGCTCTGAGGTGTATGTGGCATATATTTCATCGATGCGATAATTTATCGCAGAAGCCAGCGCCATATATATAGTGATGCGAGCGAAATTTGTGACCGCAAAAAGTTGACCGGGATGAATCATAAGATGATCAGGTGATTGCATCGACCGCTCAATGTTCTGCTCTCACTGTCATTTTTACATTCATTACAGAGCGTTGTACTTGACATTGACATCAACTCTAATCAAAATTATCCGCTATTACCGAGGTAAGCTATAATCAATTAAATTATAATAAATCTAGAAATAAATTGTCAATTTCATCTAGAAATTTCCTTTTTTTTTCAGGCCACAAAATGTCTCCGATAAATTTGAAATCATTGTCTGAGCAAGATATAAAATCGTTTGTGGACTCGTTCGATACAGTTTTATCAGATTGTGATGGTAATTATTGAATAAAAATCAATGCTTAAGTGCTATTGATTGTCAACTTTTTTTAGGAGTACTCTGGCATCAAAATAATCCGGTAAAAGATGCTGCCAAGACGGTTGAGCTGTTTAGTAATTTAGGAAAACGTGTATTTTACGTTACCAATAATAGTACAAAAACTCGTGAGGAATTTGTTGAAAAATGTAAAACACTGGGCTTTAAAACCGACAGTTACGACAGTGTTCTCTGCACGTCATATTTAGCTGCTAAATATCTACAAGATCTTAAATTCAACAAGAAAGTCTATCTCATTGGGTCATCAGGCAAGTAAAATCCAATTTATCAGTAGCATTTGTTAATATAAATACTATATAAAACTGTAATCTCTCACAGGAATTGCTAAAGAGCTTGATAAAGTTGGAATTAAACATATTGGACTGGGCAAAGATCCAGTTTTGTCAGACAATATGACATTCGATGATTTCGTACCTGATCCAGAAGTCGGTGCTGTGGTTGTTGGCTTTGATTTGCACTTTAGCTACTCGAAAATGCTAAAAGCTGCTACCTACCTCAACAACAAAAATGTCCTATTTATTGGGACAAATACCGACGAACAATTCCCTGGAACTAATGGCCTCATCATTCCCGGTAAAAATATACGTTTAAAATAGAAAACAAAAACAAATTTCAAACTTAAAATGTATTTTTAGGAACTGGCAGTTTCGTGAAGTGCATTGAGACTTGTGCTGAACGAAAAGCAGTTGTACTAGGTAAGCCTGCAACATATGTTTCGCAAATGCTCATGACTCACTACAAAGTCAATCCTGCTCGTACACTGATGATTGGTGATCGGGGAAACTCTGATATCCTGCTTGGGACGCGTTGTGGTTTTAAAACACTTCTTGTTCTTTCTGGTGTAACTCAGTTAGATCATATTGAGCGTTGGAAAAAATCTGATAACCCCGAGGATAAGGATTTATTACCGGATTATTACATCGATAGCATTGGAGATCTCTCGGTGTATTTAGAAAAATTTAAACAGTGAAAAATTGATGCAACGCGTTATAGTAAATGTATCCAAGGCTTAAATTACAAAATTCCTTGGAACACACACTGATGTGATTGTCAATTTTTTTTCATTTACACGCACAGCTGCACTGTTTATTTAAATAATTCATCGAGCTTTATCGTTATTTTTAACTTATTTACAATCATTTTTTATCATCTGTACTTAGTATTGACGTTGTGTAACATTACATAACCTTTATACGTGCACAGTAATCCATATTTTCAGGGAGATATACAGATATAAATCAGAGAATAAAGTTTTATTTTGAGTACAAATTATTTTGTACATTGTATATATCACATAAAGAGTACAAAAACATTTGTCAAATGTCAATATTTGTTAGTAAAAATATTTATATTAATAATTCTGAGTTTAATTGTATTATATAAAATTATTCATTGTACATTCCGTCAATGAGAAAGTCCATTCGTCGATAGTGCCGTTTGCTCCAACAATCTCGTCCGTGTTTGTAGATATAAACCATGGATAAAATGAACAGCGGTAATATTAGAATTGTTAGAATTACGGGCGCAACGTAGGTCATTTTAGAGGGCATCCCCAGAGGTGGAGTACGAGTTGGATCTGATGGATGATGATTTTTTTTCTGCTCGGCATTTGTGTCTATCACTGTTGCTGTGGGTTTTAAATGGAATCTCACTTTTGTCGCATTTGAGGCCTTGGTTGTTGGGCTAGTTGACTGCTGGCTCGGTGTCTTTGATGAATTATCGAGTACCTTTGGATGGATTTCGACTGATTCAATGGGCAACGATGATTCACTCGTTGCATGGAGCAGTGGAAGATCTGGAAGATTTACGCCTTTACGTGCTACAACGTTTGGATTTGCATGTCGGGCTGTTTGATGCTCTTTATTGTGCAGCAACTCATTTACTGGTATATTTATACCTTCAGCGATCACTGTGTTACTCTGCAAAAAAATTATTTTCAATTAAAAACCCACTAAATTTAATTAAATATTTTTTGTTTATCCTAAAATATCGAATGTTGTAGGAAAAAAATAATCCGGACTTAATCTGCTCGTAAATGTTAAACTTTTAAGATTTAAAGTAAATATAAAAAATTTCCTATCAATAAAAATAAACTTACGCTGTCAGATACATTATTAATCGCTGATTTGTTGTTATCAATAGAAATAACTGATTTGAATAATAAAAACAAACACAGCTGATATCGTAACATCTTGATAAAATTCACTCTTACAATAATAAAAACTGTTAAATTTTTCAACAGATTTAATCAACAGCTAGAATAATTGAGTATTTATCAATAAGAATTAAAATTAAAATGATAAAATCACATAAATATTTTTATTTCAACATTGCAAAGTTTTAGTTTTTTTTTTTTTATGACGCCATTTTGCATATAATATAGTTTGAAAAATGGCCGCCAAAATGGCGCTACTGTAAATCCTGTAATATTACCGTTTTTACTGTAAAAAAATTGAGTAATTGTATTGTTAATATAACAATAATCAATTTTGTTGAGTAGATAAGTATTTTTCGTTGTTGTCAAATCAATTTTTTCCAAGATTAACCGCAATATCGAACAATTATTGACGGTTCAAACTATACTACATAGTATGGATGCGCGAGGAGTTCTAACATATGATTTGTGAAATGCATTGTTCCAGTGATAAAACTAGCTGTATATAAATGATAAGCTGTTTATTTATATATAAAGTCGTTTATTTATTATAATATAGAACTGATTTCGCTGAATCTACAAAAGCATTTGTAAGTATTCTATTAATTCTATTGTGTCGTTTCTAACCTCTACTTCTGGAGGAACAAATTCCGGTGAATTTGTTTTAAATTTGTATTATTATAATTACAGAATATGGAATCAAATTCCGAGTTTACACCTCGAGAGTATCAAATAGATCTCTACGAGAAAGCAATCGCAGGCAATACGATAATCTATCTCCCCACGGGATCTGGCAAGACCTACGTAACAATCATGGTGATCAAACACATGAGTCAATCAATTCGAATCCCATGGGAAAACGGTGGGAAAAGGACTGTTTTTCTAGTAAATACAGTACCCCTTGTAGCACAACAATGTGCTTATGTGCAGAGACACACGGATTTGACGTGCCACGGTTACTCGGGAGACATGAGTCTGGAATCATTCGATCACGCCGGATGGACTGAAGAGTTTAAAAAATACCAGGTATGTTTGTATTATAAAATCCCCACACTTTCCCGGCATTTAATTGCCGTTATTTTCAGGTTCTCGTGATGACTTGTCAAATTCTCTTGGATCTTCTCAACCACGGGTGTCTCCCACTGTCCAGAATCAATCTCATGATACTCGACGAGTGTCACCATGCCGTTGGCGATCATCCAATGCGATTGCTAATGAAGAGATTCGAGAACTACGACGAGGCTGATCATCCCAAGATTTTAGGAACTTCCGCAACTCTGCTGAATTCTAACGTGAAAGCCGAGGATGCGTTAAGCATTGTCCGACAACTAGAAATATCTCTACACTCCAAAGTAGTCACAGTGGATTCAATGGTTCCGGTAAAAGGTTATGGAAAACCCGCCGAGGAATTCGTATTATTCGAACCTCTGCCAGAAACACCATTTATCGCGGAACTCAGTGAGATTATCGACAAAGCCATTATCATACTTGCCAAAGTACAGCCGGAAACACACAGCAGATCAAATGAATCAAGTTTAATTTTCCAGTCGCGATCTAAAAACCAAAAAATTAAATGTATCCTAGAGGATATTCGAGAGCATATCAAGCTTCAAGGCCTGTATTTCTCCAGTATGGCAATTAAAGCTCACATGGTACAAATGGATAAAGTTAAAAAATCCGTAGAAGATTCACAAGCCATGACAATTCTACATTTTATCACAACACAACTAACAACAATGTTAAAAATGATTGAAGATCAAATGACTGGTTGCAATGAAATTCAAAAAATCTCGCGGTTTTCAAGCGATCAACTGTTAAAATTATTTGCAGCCATCCACAAAATTTACAACGAGACGTCAAGTGATTCAAAATTCTGCTGTATTATTTTTGTACGTCGTCGATATACGGCTAAAGTGCTCTATCACGTATTGTGCACACTCATTAGCTACAATTTGGATTTTAAATTCCTCAAGCCGCAGTATATCGTCGGAAATTCCGCGGATTCACTGAGAAGCCCGAGCGAGGCGATGACCCTCGCTAAGTGGAACGCAAACGCACTGGTAAAATTCCGAACTGGCGAAGCCAATTGTCTCATTGCTACAGACGTTCTCGACGAGGGCGTGGATGTCCCATCGTGCTCTGTCGTAATTCGCTACGATTTACCGCAAGATTTTCGAGCTTACGTCCAGAGCAAGGGCCGTGCTCGCCACAAGAACAGTAAATACGTTCTATTTAATTCGCAGAAAGATACTGCGTATTTTGCAAAGTACAGTACGTTCCGTCAAGTTGAAAAATCCCTGCAGTGTCACTTGATAGGACAGGCAGACGAGCGTTTCGAGCCCATTCCAGAAGAACTGAAGAGTTCCCTGTACATTGAAGAAATCAAGCCGTACATTGTCGTCGATCATCTTGGCGTGAAATCCGTCATCACTGAAGTCTCTGCGATATCACTGATTAATCGCTACTGTACAACGCTAGGAAAATCTAAATTTGGTAAGTGTTTGCCAACATATATTTTACACAAAACCGACGATAAAAATGGCTACATGGTGTCCATTCAACTGCCGATGTCTTCGCCGTATCGAGAAATTATTTACGGAGATGTTGCGGCGTCGTCGGAGGTTGCAAAGCGCTCGGCGGCCATGAAAGCCTGTATTTTACTGCACGAAATCGGCGAATTCACCGATCGACTATTGCCAAAAAGCGGCGAAGACATCATCCAGACAATCACGTCACAGTTGGAAAATTGGCGGGAAGAGAATCACATAAATCCGTGTATTATTGGAACAACTGTTAATAAGCGATCACATGACATTGCTTATCCTGATGCACTGTGCGCTGCATTTCCTCAACCTGGTCGCAGATCTTTTCTCCATATTATTCGAACAACACCGGTTGTCAATCGTGAAAATTCGCTTTTACAGGAAATGATGAAAAATTCAAGTAATTTTGCAATTGTCACGAAGAAACCATTGCCACAATTGCCAAAATTTCCGATTTTTATGACTATTGGAGAAGTCAATGTTGAAATTAAATCAAATCATGCACAAATATGCCTCTCAGACAACGATTTAAAGGAACTTAAAGACTTTCACTGGTTAATATTTAGCAAAAATATCCTTCAATTGCTGCAAGACTTTATGGTTTTTGATGCTGACCATTCGCCCTACAGTTTTTTGATAGTTCCAGTGGATGAACAGCTTGAAATCAATTGGAACGTCGTGAGAAAAAGCACTATTGGAGCATTTATAACCCTGGAGTCAGGGGAATTTTCAAATTCGTCGCTTTCCAGTCGAAAATTAATATTTTCTTCTAATCGTCAAGCATACATTGCTACTTTGGAAAGTGGAAAATTTGCGGAACAATTATCTAAACAGCCAATTTTAGTAGGCAAAAAGATTCCTCAAGAAATGAATCTCCTCGCGCCCTCGGGTGGCGCAGACAAATTCAATTACGCTTACGAGGATCCATCAGTTTTTTTCACACCTGATTCCTGTCGATGCGTAGATTTTCCCGCATTATACTACTTCAAGGCATTCACACTACCTTCAATACTCTACCGAGTGACTCAACTGCTGCTGGCGCACGATCTTTGCCATGAAATCGCCGTGGAAACGAGTTTGGGCAGTGGCAATGGCCCTGTTTCAAATCTACAACAACTCTGGCAGTCGAATTTGAGATTAGAAACGCCACGAGACACCGAGAAAACTCGGATTCACAGTATTTTCTCAAGATCATCGTCTTCTGAGCAACAAAATCCGAAGGAGTTTGAAAAACTAGCGAGCACTAGTGTTGCAAAAAGTGTTTACGATGTTATAGAGAAAATGTCAAGTGCTCGAGAGACTGCTCTTGCGATAAATTCACAGGAACGAGCATACAGTATTAAACCTAAAGTACCAGTGCCTAATTTAAAAGTACTCACAGAAGATTTAAACTCCAGTGGTCCAAGTATCTCTGAAATTTTGCCAGTTTTCGCAACAAAATTTGTCAACGATGGATTCAATCTCAAGAGGATTAAAACACTCGGTGAATCCTTTTTATCATTTATTACATCAGTTTATTTATTCGAGACTTATCCATCGAATTCCGAGAGGTACCTGACATCATACAAAGACAAAATCGTGAGTAATCGGCATCTCTTTTACTGTGGAACGAGTAAAAATTTGGCGGAACTGTTGAAAGGTACTGAATTTATGCCACAAGTGAATTTCATCATTCCTGCGTACAGTGTTCCACGTGAATTACAAAAACCCATGAAAGAACATGATGTTTCGATTGAGTTATTGAAGATGATTAAAATTCCAGTGTCTGAACAACGTTCTGGATGCTTGACAGTCGCAACAATTGAGCAAATGAGTCGTATGCTCGTTCAGAAGACTGAAAAAACCTCGACAAAACTCGAACACTTCATTGGATCGCAGAGTTTACCGGATAAAGCTGTGTCAGACGCTGTGGAAATTCTCACGGCTGTTTATCTCAACAGTTTTGGGTTTATTGGAGCAGCAAAACTCCTGCAATGGTTGCGAGTTCTTCCTAAAGGTGTCGATTACATGAGTGTTCTTTCTGGCCGATCTTTCAGCGCGGCCATTGGCAACGAGGAGAAAATGAGTTGTCACATGCCCTGGGCCGGGTTTATTGAGAAAACCCTCGATTACACATTCAAGGATCGATCGTTTTTACTTCAGGCTTTCACGCATCAAACGTACACACCGAATACAGTGACAATGAGCTATGACAGGCTGGAATTTGTGGGTAATGCCGTCATAGATTTTCTCGTTACTGCGTACATTTGCGAAAATTGTGGGCATTTAAGTGCGGCAATGCTTGTAGATCTGAGATTTGCCCTTTTGAGTGATACTACTCTTGCATGCTTGTCGGTAAAGTACGGTTTGCACACTGCACTCATGGCATACGCTCCCAAACTCTCGGAGAGCATCGAACACTTTGTGCAACATCAGCAGGAACGAGGACACGTTGTAGACGACGAACTTCTCTGGATTTTGTTCGAGGAGGATCAGTGCAATATTGCGGAGAATGCTGATGTACCGAAAGCATTGAGTGATATTTTTAAGTCTGTTATTGGGGCGATTTATCTCGATTCAGGGAAAAATCTTTGTTTAATTTGGGATATTATTTATTCACTTATGTATAACGAAATTAATCGTTTTAGTCAAAATGTTCCAAAGCAACCGGTTAATTTGATTAATCAAATTAGTGAAATTAATCCGAAATTTTTGGATTCTGAACTGATCAAAGAAACTAGTACATTTATGATTCCACTTGAGATAGAATTTTTTGGGAATAAACAAATTTTTCATGGTTTTGGACGTACAAAAAAACACGCTAAAGCTGCTGCAGCTAAACAAGCACTGAAATTTTTGCGAAATGTTATTAATTAATTGTTCAATGTTTTATATATGAAAAAAAAAAATAATAAATTTTATCTGTGAGTTTTTGTTTGTTATTACAGTATTAAGTACATATGCTGGGGTGCTCTCTAGGTGTATGAGTGCAAACGAGGGTGGTGTTGGTGTGTCCAACAATCGACGCTGTTGTGCGTGTAAAAAGTAACTGCGTGGTGGCGCCACTGGTGTGAATTCCAGTTGCTCTTATTCCCAGCTGGGGTATTTGCCAGGTTCGTCGTGCTATCTGTTGTGTTTTCAAAGGATTTCTGGACCTGCAGTGGGCGAGAAGCATGTAGTATTGATAAATAGTGAATCGAAAGATCCAATAAATCAGTGAGTCTGTACAGTGGCTAGTGCAATTGCAGTGGTAGCTCGTAGTTTTAGTGTTGACTGGGATGCGCGTAGATATGAGTCGATGGTTGGGTTGGCACGACGTGAACGCAGGTATAATTTAATAAAGCCCACCAGTCGTACAGGGGAGGCTGGCGATTTAACAGAGGATATCGATTTGTAGCCCCCGCGAGAGTGGAGCCAGTGTGTGGCCGTGTCGTGTGTGCCTGGTCTCACTCCTTTGCATTACCATCCAGCTCGTGGCAGAGTTGAAGAGAAGGAGGCGGCCATGGACGTCGATATTTTTGGGGCACAGTTTGCCGTGTCGAGGTTCTATTGCTCGAGCTGCGTAAGGCCGTGTACAAAGGCCTGATAGGGCCCGACAAGCCGAGAAAAAAACCATGTTGCGGACATCCAAGAAATACACCCGCAAATAAACAAGTCTCCCAAGAAAAAAACGATCGAGCTAAAAAACACGAGAGTAACATCATACACAAGGTTTTTAAGTGAGACTGATAAAGACGGGGAGAAAGAGAGTGAGACAGCCACCAACGGAAGGAAAGTTTGAGAGAAAGAGAGAGGTTGAGGAAGGACAAGGATCGACAGAGGTGGAGACTCGTCCTCGAGGACATTCACGCCAGCGACATTTCTCTCTTTATCTCTCTCTCTCTCTCTCCCTCTCTTTTGCACTCACTCTCTCGCTCGCTCGTCCCCGCATTGTCTGGGACAAGTTGTAGGACGTAGCGAGTCACCTCGTCAACTGGACAATTCCCAGCCACAATGGATCTTGGAGCTCTAGCAGATACTGGTGGCGCGGTGGCGTGTCCTGTGTGCACGCTCTACCTGCGCGAGGGCATGAGTTTGCACAAGCACTTGGACACCCACCCGAAAGAGCAAGTGATAGAGGCGCTCATCAAGGCCAGTGGGTCACCGAGTGCACCCGCGCACGCATCACAGGCCCAACAAGTATCACAGCAGCAACAGCAACAGCAGAATGTCCCAGCAACATCACCGCAGACGCAGTTTAGTCCGCAAGGAACGTCAACGGCGGCTGCTGCAGCGGCTGCAGCTGCAGCAGCGGCGGCCGCGGCTGCTGCCCACATTCCTCCTCAGCCGCAGTATCCCTTGGGGCCCGTCTACGAGTGTCCGCCTATAAATGCCATGATGCCGCCGCAGTTTGCCTCCTTCAGTTATCAGCAGTTTGTCAACAATGGCACAATGATGGTGCCGCAATACGCAATGGCGCCACCCCAAGCCAACCAAATGATGCAAATGCTCTACAATCCGTATATGTACCAGCAGCCACAGGTACCAACTGTACAAATGATCTCTCCGGTGTCCGCAATACCGGCCACGCGTATGAGGCCCGTTGTCACAATGGCAAACACTGAAACAACGCCGAGAAATGTCATGATACCGAATTCCAACGATCCTAAACAAATTATACCCGGGATGATTTCTCCGACTAATGTGGAGATGATTCTGCCGGACATGGAGCCACCTACGAGTCCTTCACCGCCGACAGAGCCTGCGGTGGAGGTACGACGTGAGCATGAGTGTCGAGAAGCACAGTCGACGGAACAACGCGACCAACAGACGCAGAGTACTCTGCCCAGACGAGTGGAAATGGAGGAGATGCTGAGTAACAGCCGAAATGGTTCGATGGCAAGTCAAATATCAACGCCCGATGACCACGACAAGGCCGAGTCCATTCTCCCGGATATTATAGATCCGGAGGATTCTGTCGTTGAGAGCAGGCATGAACCACAGCAGTTCCAGCAGCACGCGGAGGAACCTGCGCAATTTGCTGTGCCTTACGAGGCCGAAATTAATAAACAAAGCACCGACAGGAGCAAACAAGCGTCTCCTGTTGCCATGGACACCGAGAGGCACGATGTCGAAGAGTTTTGCACAAAGAAGCAGGAAGTGCCGTACAAATCGGCCGAGCAGTCGCCGTCCCACCCGACCTTAGTTTCCTCAGTTGAAATTACGCAGCGGAGTGAAGTCGAACATCTCGAGCGACTGCTCCTCACCATGATTGACGCGCAGTTGGTGGACATTGATGACAGTGGTGTGATAACTGAGGAGGGAAGGTTGAAGGTTGATCTATCGAGAGAAAATCACATTGAGGAGAATTATCTGAATGTAATCGACAAGCAGAGCGACAATTGTGAAACAGAGTCTGCGAGCAATAAGGAGAGCAAGCCGGAGGAGATTACGATCATTGAGGAGATTGGTTTCAACGATATGTATCGATACAAACATAGTCTGTCGTGTCCTGCGTCGCCGGCCGCGCCGAAAAAGTCACCGCAGCTCCGATCCTACACGACGAGGTCAGAGTACTACTCGTCTGAGAATCTTAATCAGTATCCAGTTGGTTTCGAGGCCACAGCGCTCCATGTAGACCTTGACGAGGACGAGGAGGACGAGGAGAATGAGACTGACAAGCGGGTAACTGATAATTTCGATGAGGAGGACATGGAAATTGAAGAAATCGTAACCGCCTCCGTGTCCAAGTCTAACGCAGATGAAAATTTGCGCTCTCAGACGCCAATGTCGACCATCAGCGGAATCTCGGGCCTTCAGGTTCGAGGAGACCTCAGCAAACCCTGTTCGCCAGTGTCCATTCATTCGTTTGCGGATCACATCGACGCTGACAGCCACGATGAGGAGAGCAATGACTTCTCCACGAAGCAACAGATAGATCGCACTGATCGTCCGCAAGCAAGCCAAAACACCGACTCGAATCGGGGGCCTGAGGTGAAAATTCACCCTGAACGACAGCCAAAGGAGGATGACACCAAACAGAACTACCACCAAGCAACTGTCATCACCGAGCATGTCACGTCCTTTCCAGCCATTCACTCGCAACAGCAGATTCTGCACAATCCTTACTCCATATCGAGCACGAAAGGCCCGGACAACATTGAAGCCGAGCACAGCAGTGTTACCTCGCAGATGCCGTCAATACCAACGACCATGCCTAGTATGACGACCAAGAGTTTTCAATCAAAGTCCAAGAGTCCCACGACAGAGCTGCTAAACATCAACGAGGACGCTCATTCAGGCCCGATGAATGTTTTCGAGTTTGAGGGGCTGCAGATGCTCGTGCCGAGCACGTTTATCAGCGAATCATCGCAAAAGGCCATTTGCGCGACGAGTCAACAGTCAATGGCAAGCAGCGAGGGCGGTGCAGGCATCGATGAGGAGGTGAAGAGCGTCAACATGCGGGCAGACGAGACCATGCCACCTAGAGGTGAATTGTCCGAGCAGGAGAGCAACGGTTGTACTGAACCCTCGGCCTGGCAGGTGAGTAATTAAATTCCTCACTCGTTGCGCAGAAATGTCATGTTTATTTTATAATTTTACAGCTGTACGCTGGGCACGAGTCATCTCGTATGTCCACGTCCTACGATCTAATGGCTCGAGAGAGCTGGGAAGAGTCTGAAGGGTCAGACAATGAGGCGGCCGTGCCTCTGCTTGACAGCCGATCTCTCGCGACTCACTTTACGTCCAGTTTATTCCTCGACCGGGACAGAAACTCACCGACAAAGCAGCGCACGTTCAAGTGCTCGCACTGCAGCGAAGTTTTCGACTGCCCGAAGGAGCGTCGTGTGCACAGTACGACGGTGCACAAGGAGGCAGGCCCGAGCAACAGTAGCAGTAACTGTGGCCCAATTGAGCAGTCGGAAAGCAAGGATATCAAGCTTCTCGAGGGGCGTATGAATGGTTTTGAGGACATGTTTGTGTCGGGTATTCATGGGCAGCAGTCTTTGCAGCAATTACCGCAGCCGGCGCCGCAGCTGCACCAGCTGCAGCCGCCAGCGCACCTCGACGATGTGGGCAAGAACGAGACGGATGAAAAGGTTGAAAACCTGAGCGCAACGCCGAGTGTTGACCATTCCTGCGCAATGTGCACGATGAAATTTTCTTCTGAGCGCTCACTACAGTCGCACAATCGTCGTGTTCACGGGCCCGAGGTTGCTCGTCGGCTTCACGACTTATCCAAGTGTCTGATATGCCAGGAGGAATTTCCCTCAGTTGCGCTCTTCAACAATCATCTGAAAATCCACCCTCTCGAGTGTTCACAGTGCGGCAAATACTTTTATCGAAAGCAAAACTATAGGCTTCACGTGAAGCGACATCTCGGCATCAAACCCTTCCCATGTACAGTCTGCGACAAGGCGTTTTTAACGAAGCAAAAACTGGACGAACACATGAATGGGCACACGGGCAATGCTCCAGTCAAGTGCAATCTGTGCAACGAAACATTCCGCAGATATTCAAACCTTACGCAACATAAAAATCGACATCACCTCAATATTAAGCGCAAACTCAAGGATTATATTTGCCATTGTGGTGAGGTATTTCATACGAAGAAAAAACTTGCGTGGCACAAGGAAACTCACGATGAGAAGCCCAAGGCCTGCACTTACTGCAACGAGAGATTTATCCACATGGCCAGTCTTACGCGTCACATGCGACGTGCTCACAATCGACGCTTCGTACCCGATGCTCAACGAGAAAATGAAAATGTCGAGTGTCCGATTTGCAAGTGTATCTATCTGCGCTCCTCGCTGTCGGTTCACATGCGTGTTCACAATGGCGAACGTCCCTACGAGTGCCAGGTGTGCTCGAAGGCTTTTAGCACCAAGTGGAATCTACAACTGCACAAGTGGACCCACGCAGCGCGCAGCACCAAGCCCTTCAAGTGTAATCAGTGCAGCGCTGCCTTTTATCGGCACAGTGACTACACGGCTCACATGAACTCTCACCGAAATGTCAGGCCGTATACGTGTAATTATTGTGGTGCTCAATTTATTAGAAAGTATAATTGTTTGAGACATGTTAAGGAGCATGAGGAGAATAAGGCGTACACTTGCGATGTTTGCAATAAGACTTTCCATCGCTCGTACTATTTGAAAGAACATCTTCGCGTTCACAGTGGCGCTCGGCCCTATACCTGTCATATATGCGGCAAATCTAGCAGCACAAAGTCCAATCACAACAAACACGTTAGGATTCATCATGCACGCGAACCCGTCAACACGGAGAATTGAGGCTCTCAGGACTTTTCTCTCTTATTATATCTCTTGTGCGCCTCGGCTCGCGTGTCGACTATACAGTCTAGGACAATTATTTTGTGTAGTTATTCAGAGACGATCTCGTGGTGTTCAGTGAACCTTTTCACGTTTAAAGGTTTTTGTGTAATGAGTTCGAAATAATACTGTTAAGTGTAATTTTAACTCGCAAAGGGAGATTCTCAGACTGTGTGATCGTGTTAGTTATGGACTTGAGTAACTGTTGATCGATCAGGTGATTCTGGACACGAAATTCATTTTTTTTTAGATGAAAAATTTAGTCTAAAATCAAGCATTTTACTTTCTATAATTATAAATGACGATTATTTTATTTTTAAATTAAACAAAACTTATTATATAATTAATTAATGAACAAAAAAATGGAAAAAATTTAAGTAAATTTATTTAGTTTAGATTTTAATGATGATTTATATTATTTGGGTTGCTGTTTAGTCATTTTTCTGGTGATTAAAATGTTCTTTTTCTTTTCGTACTTTTTTTTGGGTTACTTTAGAATTTGTGGATTTTTTATCAAAGTCAGATGATAAATAATTAAGACAGGCTTTAAAAAATAAAAAGCATTGACAATTGATAATTTTGTAAGGTATTTTACTAGTAAAATACGTGATACGATGAGAATATGTATAAAAAATTGGGCTGGTTGTGTTATGTGATTATATATGTATGATCACGGTTATATACTTATTATTATTTATAAGTTCACTATTATTTAATTTTTCTTTTGTTCTCAAAAAAGTTTTTCATTAGAAAGCTTTTAATTTAAGTAGATTTGTTTGAAATAATTATTTTAAATTTTGTTAACTTGAATATTTAATTAAAATCGCAATGATTGCGTGCATTTGATGATAATTTACGTGTCCAGATCTTGAGAACTACGGTTTTTATAGATCTGATTTGAGACTTTAACTACATCATATAAATCATTATATATTAATCATAATTACAAATAATATCAAGCAACGTGACAAAATTTGTGAGCGTGTGAAAAAAAACAAACATACAATTTCCAAGTGAAAAGTGTAATTAAAAAATTATAAAAAAAAGACTCAAGTACGCAAAAATAATAATAATAATAATAAATTAATAATTAAATAAGAAGAAACACGTTTGCCAATTAATAGTAATGAATTAATGCATAATGGATTAATTAACCGACTAATAATATAGGAAACAAATATATTATTGGAGTCATTTATGTGTCAGTTGTAAGTGGATTTTTTTACTGTATTTTTTTTTTTTTTTCACATTGTAAAAATGTGAATTGTCAGTTTATCAATGTTTATTGTATAACATGACTGGCAGAGTAATAAGATCTTTTGAGAGCATAAATTACTCGCGGCAAGCTCATATAAAAAATTATTCCTAGCAAATGAAGAAGTAAATAACAATTATATGGTATCTTAGTTGTTATTCTTCTATATTTATATATAAATATATATATATTTTGCAATTTGTAAGATGAAATATTGGCGATTCAAATATTAAGACTGATCGATGTTGGTTTTTCAGATGGCTCTCATTAATCTAGCTAAATTCTGATCAAAATTTATAGTAAATTATGTGTTTATCTTAGTAATATTCACTTAAAAGCATGTTCTTTTTTAAATGTCAGATTAATATTGATTTAATTGTGATTTTACGACTAAAATTTGAGGTAATCAAAATCTTGAATTAATATACCGCAAACCAACATCGATGTCCTAACGTGCAATTTCTTTAGTTAAAGTAATAAATCCATGGTAATTTAATAAGACACAGATGAGATGAAGATGTATGTATCTTCAGAGTGACCGGAGCTTTTGTATATATTGTAAATATGTATATCAATGCTATTTTATAATAGGTCCAGAATGGTGAACGTTTCACGTGGTAAAAAAAAACACACACACACACACACACAGATACTTGTATGAAAGATTTATTCATACTATTGTGGAAATAAACGTAGGATAATTATTATTATGATTATTATTATTAAATAAAAAAAAGATACATTCATCAGCATGTGTACACACCTTAATAAACGTGTATTTGAGGTACTTTTTAAATCAAAATGTTTTATGTTTTTTTTTATCTTTTCTTTATTCCATATTAAACAGTGGGGAAAAATTTTTTTTTTTTAATTGTTTATGTAGAAATAAAAATGTATAAAAAAACGGTTTGAATTAGTTGGATAATTTGGAGAAAGTAAGTAATTTAGTATTTTTTTATGTTATAATAATTAATTCGGTTATTGGGAGTGTTAACTAATTTATATCATGCAGCTCACCTTTTCACATCACCACAAAGTTAAAGGACACAACACATAGGCTGGATCTACATGGTACGGTATTTTATCGTTGGGATAATTTATCGCAGTAAGCCAGACCCATATAAATGATATATATATATATGTGTGAATCCGATAAGAGTGTGTGTCTCTCTCTATCTCGTACAGACGCGTGACGGCAAATGCATGGCAAATAAATAGAAATATCCGCGAAATTGCATGGTTTTTACAAATAAATGTTAATCAAGGGACCTAAATCAATTATTCCACGGCACATAAGTTGAGTTGTACGCCCCTTACATGTGAGAAAACGAGATTACAATGGTGAGATTGGAAAACGTATTTTGAGGTTGTAATTGGTACTCGGTAGCTATTAATGATTGAATTAATCTTTCTATTAAACTCTTCGTCGTATGCGTGTCTTGCGATCTTAGAATTAGAATGAGGAAATTAGACAGCATACAATGAATGGTTTTTACGAATAAATGTTAATCGAGGGACCTTAATCAATTATTCCATAGAACATAACTCAAGTTGTACGCCCTTTACATGTGGAAAAATGAGATTAGAATGGTGAGATCCGAAAGCGTGTTTTGAGGTTATAGTTTTACTCGGTAAGATTTTATTTTTACTGTTGCAAGTGAAGAAACGTTGATTTAAGTAAATTGTTTTGATTATTAGGGTCATGATTTAAAGGATCGGACTCATCGAAAACAAGACATGACAGCAGAGCGAGTAGAAGCAGCAGCAGCAGCAGCGGCAGTGTCCAACGGGAGTTGCAGATTCATCGTCGGTGAGTGAGATATATATTTATTACAGCGTGTAGAAAGGTCCTCCAATCCTTTTCAAGTATTTGTATAAAAAAATCAATGAATTATATTTAATTTTACGCGGGTAGAACACCCCTAAAAAATCGAAAATCTATTAAAATCAATATAAAAAATATTTGC
>MVJL01000348.1:0-23467 GCA_002156465.1 Macrocentrus cingulum | reverse complement strand
AAAAAAAAAAAAAAAAAAAAAAAAAAAAAATCAGATACAAACATTTTTAAAAGTTTTCAAAGAATTTTAGAATCTTCAGAAATGATCAAAATGTGATTTCAAATTTTCATTCAAATTTTGACTTTTTTAAAAATTTCAAAATTCGTATAAGTGACCTCTAAAATTACTTGAATCGATCAATATTTTCAAAGATTCTTAGAATATGATAAATCATGTTTTTTTTTTTAATACGAGACCCGAAAAACAAAAATAATAGTCGGTTTTTTTGGTCTACCCTAAGGGTATATTCCTTTAAAAAAAAAAACCGATTTTGAAAATTTTTTTTTTGAAACCGGGGTTAAAAGGGTCAATTAATCATTTCTATAACAAAAACAGTTGCTAATTTTAATATTAAAAAATTTTTTTTTAAACAACAGGCTAAAAAAGCTATATAAATCATTATTTTAGGGGTAGTGATTATGGTTGGAAATTTATAGGGGATGTCTTTCCGAACATTTTGGCGTATTATTTGTTTCAAAATGTTCATGAGAGCCGGAGAAATTTAATTTTTAATATTAACAGTTTAAACAAATGTCAATTGCGCGCAAACTACGCAGGCAAACCAGGGTTTTCTTTTTCTTAAAATTATCTATCCTTTTAATTCTAAAAGATGCAGTAGGTTTAAAAACGTTTCGAAAAAAAAAGTAATTTTATAACTAACAATTTAAATAAGCAAAATTTTTATATCGTATTGGGTTTTGGAATTTTTTTTGTCGATTTGCGGTCATATTATTTGTAGATAATTTTAAAAAAGACCCTTTTTCCAAGGGGGGTTGGTAAAAAAACAAATATTCAAGCCATACTTTTTATACATCAAGTTTTTTATAAAGTCTGAGATATTTACACGTGTAAATAAGTGATATATTCACATTTAATAAATGCTTGTTATGGATAAATTTTGTGTGTCTCAATTTTTATAAAGTCTGAGATATTTACACGTGTAAATAAGTGATATATTCACATTTAATAAATGCTTGTTATGGATAAATTTTGTGTGTCTCAATTTTTTGTAAGGGTATTTTGCACTGTCCAGAACATTGTTGAGATTCTAACAAACATGTGGGACTCACTAGCTAGAGGTTATAGAGGACACCCATTTTTTTGTAAGGGTATTTTGCACTGTCCAGAACATTGTTGAGATTCTAACAAACATGTGGGACTCACTAGCTAGAGGTTATAGAGGACACCCAGCTGTGGGTGACGTGTGCCTTATCTGGTGGCGCAGCTGCCTCTGCTCAGTGAACTGCTTCAATTCATGAAGGACAATCACATCGCCCTAGTGATCATCGCACACGCCAAGCCTCAAATCAGTGTAAGTATCTGGCTTTTTATAGACCTGCACATTCGCCAATACGTGCTGTGAATTTTAATACTCGATATCTGCAACAAGTCAGAGTGAAATTATTTAATTAGTCAATTGAATTTCTCATCAAACTCAAATAGAGTTTGTAAATCATTGACTGATGAAATTCTGTTTCGATTGATTTCATCATTTTATTCCGGAAATTGAGTTTGACATAATGAAAAAATAATGAAAATTTTGAAAATTTATTTCTGTTATACATGTTTGCTTTCATTTTTTTCCTGACTTTTTAGTCCTCTTTTTAGGGCGGAAAAGTCATGTTTTAGCCCTTAAATGCGGACCAAAAAGTAAGTAACATAAAAAAGCCACTCGACGTCTAAAAAACGGCTTCCAAAATGAGCCACTTTTCTCAAAACAGTATACAAAATAGCCTACTTTAGTCCCTTGGTACACAATATACTATTTTTCCACTATCACTTAAATTTTTAGTATATAAAAACGAACACGAAAAAAAAGTAATATTATAATTTTTTGATTTTTCATGTTAAAAAATATATTATAAATCCTATTTCTAATCAGTCAGCAAATTCACTTCAATCAACTTTTTTAAAACCATAAAATGAATTTTTTTTTTTTTTTTAAGGAATTTTTTTTATATAATTGTATATATGCTTTTCGAGGGGTTTGTGAAAAAATTGGTTACGGTGAAGAATTTTTAGAACAATAAAATGACCCATTTCCCACAATTATTTTCCATTCGCTTCTTTTATACAAATTTATTACAATTGAATTTTATTAGAGGAGATAAATTGATTTTGTAATGCAGTTCAATGGCTTTCACATGTTCAGATTGCCAATTCGAAAGCATTTCCATTCGAATTTCACCCAACTGATTCAAAATTTTTCAAATTATAAAATATAAGTACATATTCAAAATAGAAAAAAAAAAAAACGATAAGACTTACTAAAGAAATATACTTATGTAACCCTAAAAAATTTTAAATTAATTTATATAGTCGTAATAAAAATATTTTAAAATCTTATCGATGAATTTTTTATTATTATTTATTATAAGCAAATTCGATCGATATTTCTTGAAAGTCTTTTAGCAGTGTCGGTAAAGTAGATCATTACATTAGCCAAAATCACTGATATTTCTTGAAAGTCTTTTAGCAGTGTCGGTAAAGTAGATCATTACATTAGCCAAAATCACATTGTTTAAACAAAATCTTGATGCATCAGGTAGATAAAAAGAGTTTCTGCAGTAACTCGATCGGTAATCCCGCGATCACCGATGTATCTTGAGCGAACAGAAGAATTTTTTCTTGATGCATCAGGTAGATAAAAAGAGTTTCTGCAGTAACTCGATCGGTAATCCCGCGATCACCGATGTATCTTGAGCGAACAGAAGAATTTTTTTACATTACACTGTAGAGTGTGCAACGAGGTAACTCGGCATATTTGTATCTACACTGATCTACACTACACACAAATACACGCAATAACATATTTTCTGTCATGGATCAAAGTTCACAGTTTCGAACAACAGTCAGTGTACAATTTGCCAGCAGCAATAATAACAGTTCTGACTTTCAAGTCTTCCTACTGTCCCTGTGCCAAACAATCGCGCAAGAAAATGATGTCAAGTGTATCAAAAGCCATCGCACAAACTCCCAAATATTTCAACAAATTCACAACCTTAAACAAATTCAATAAAAGGTAAGCTCAATTGACACTAAATCGATCACGCTCTAGTCACTAAATAAAATTAACCTGAAAAATTGTATCTTTGACCTGTTGAATCCATCATTGCCAAAAAAACAAAAAATAAAATCGACAAAATAATTAATTTTTACAGATGCCTAGCAGCACAGACAGCACTAAAAACCGAAAAGGATGCAAAAGAGAAGAAGGAATCACTATCATTTACCATGAATATCTTTCGAGGGCAGGTTCAAGTGGATCAAGTATTTCCATATCCACAACCTCTCAATTCCGATCAATCTGAGACCCTGAAAATGCTTATAGATCCAATAGAAAAATTCTTCGAGGTAAAAAATTTCTTTTTCCACCAAAATCTAATGTATAAAATTAACTTAAAATGTGATCAAGTATTTCCATATCCATAACCTCTCAATTCCGATCAATCTGAGACTCTGAAAATGCTTATAGATCCAATAGAAAAATTCTTCGAGGTAAAAAATTTCTTTTTCCACCAAAATCTAATGTATAAAATTAACTTAAAATGCGTAAATTAATCATAACCCAGCGAAAAATGACGAAACATGCGATATCGACGAGACGACGAAAAAGGCACTGTGGGATTTGGGTGCATTTTCCCTTCAAGTACCGGAGCAATATGGAGGTTTCTGAAAATGCTTATAGATCCAATAGAAAAATTCTTCGAGGTAAAAAATTTCTTTTTCCACCAAAATCTAATGTATAAAATTAACTTAAAATGTGTAAATTAATCACTAGGAGGTAAATAACCCAGCGAAAAATGACGAAACATGCGATATCGACGAGACGACTTAATGTATAAAATTAACTTAAAATGTGTAAATTAATCACTAGGAGGTAAATAACCCAGCGAAAAATGACGAAACATGCGATATCGACGAGACGACAAAAAAGGCACTGTGGGATTTAGGTGCATTTTCCCTTCAAGTACCGGAGCAATATGGAGGTTTGTAATGACGAAACATGCGATATCGACGAGACGACAAAAAAGGCACTGTGGGATTTAGGTGCATTTTCCCTTCAAGTACCGGAGCAATATGGAGGTTTGGGTCTGTCCAACTACCAGTACGCACGACTAGTAGAAATCGTAGGAAAAAATGATTTGGGCGTCGCCATTACCCTAGGATCTCACCAAAGTATCGGATTTAAGGTAATTCCTTACACAATTTTGTCTTTTCTAAAACGCCTTTTAACTAAACCATACGTTCCTGGGTCTGTCCAACTACCAGTATGCACGACTAGTAGAAATCGTAGGGAAAAAAGATTTGGGCGTCGGCATTACCCTAGGATCTCACCAAAGTATCGGATTTAAGGTAATTCCTTACACAATTTTGTCTTTTCTAAAACGCCTTTTAACTAAACCATACGTTCCTGCAGGGAATTCTACTCTACGGAACGCCTGAACAGAAGGAAAAATACCTGCCGCGAGTATCGAACGGCGAATACGCGGCGTTTGCACTGACCGAGCCGAGTTTCGGCTCAGATGCCGGAGCAGTAAAGTGCCGAGCAGTGAAATCAGCGGATGGAACGCACTATGTATTGAACGGCAGCAAGCTCTGGATCTCAAATGGCGGCTGGGCAAACATATTCACAGTGTTTGCCAAGGTGCCAATGAAAAATCCGCAGACTGGCGAGACTGTGGAGCGAATAACGGCTTTTATCGTCGACCGGGGATTCGGAGGTGTAACCACCGGCCCGCCCGAGCGTAAAATGGGTATCAAGTGTTCCAACACGGCCGAGGTGTTTTTTGAAGACACTAAAATCCCTGTGGAGTCATTACCCTAGGATCTCACCAAAGTATCGGATTTAAGGTAATTCCTTACACAATTTTGTCTTTTCTAAAACGCCTTTTAACTAAACCATACGTTCCTGCAGGGAATTTTACTCTACGGAACGCCTGAACAGAAGGAAAAATACCTGCCACGAGTATCGAACGGCGAATACGCGGCGTTTGCACTGACCGAGCCGAGTTTCGGCTCAGATGCCGGAGCAGTAAAGTGTCGAGCAGTGAAATCAGTGGATGGAACGCACTATGTATTGAACGGCAGCAAGCTCTGGATCTCAAATGGCGGCTGGGCAAACATATTCACAGTGTTTGCCAAGGTGCCAATGAAAAATTCGCAGACTGGCGAGACTGTGAAGTGAATAACGGCCTTTATCGTCGACCGGGGATTTGGAGGTGTAACCACCGGCCCGCCCGAGCGTAAAATGGGTATCAAGTGTTCCAACACGGCCGAGGTGTTTTTTGAAGACACTAAAATCCCTGTGGAGAACGTCCTGGGTGCTGAGGGCGACGGATTTAAGGTAGCGATGAATATTTTGAACAACGGACGCTTCGGTATGGCTGCTGCGCTCTCTGGAACTATGCAGGCGTGCATAAAACGTACTGTGGAACACGCCACACAGCGCGTTACGTTTGGCAAGACTATTTGCGAGTATGGCGGAGTACAGGAGAAAATTGCTCGCATGGCTATGCTCCAATATGTCACGCAATCTCTGTGCTACATCATCTCGGGAAATATGGACTTGGGCAGTCAGGATTATCACTTGGAGGCTGCTATATCTAAGGTAATGAATTTATCTACTTTTGGGTGGCCGAAAATGTATGAAAAATGTTTTTTTTTTCGCAGGTATTCTCCTCCGAATCTGCGTGGTGGGTTTGTGACGAAACCATGCAAATTTTCGGTGGTATGAGTTACATGAAGGACACTGGACTTGAACGAATTTTGCGAGATTTGAAGATTTTTAGAATTTTCGAGGGCAGCAACGATATTCTCCGGCTATTTGTCGCTCTCACTGGCATTCAGTATGCCGGCGGACACTTGAAGGAGCTGCAGAATGCCTTTAAAAATCCTGCTGCCAATCTGGGCCTGATTTTCGGCGAGGCTGCGAAACGTGCGACTAAAGCAGTTGGTCTCGGATCCACGTCGAGCTTCTCGCACTTGGTTCATCCCAATTTAACAAAGAGTGCCGATCTCACTGGCAAGGTAATTGCTCAAAAATCGTCATAAATTCTGTATCATTTGTTGGCTTTTTTCCCCCGCAGAATATCGAGACATTCGGACAGACGGTTGAAGGCGTTCTTATTAAATACGGCCGTGGAATTGTCGATGAGCAATTTATACTAAATCGGTTGGCACAGGTGGCGATAGATATTTACACTTCAGTCGTTGTTCTGAGCCGAGCGACTCAATCGCTCAATGACAAAATTCCAACGGCGGAGCATGAGTTGGTCATGGCAAAAACTTGGTGTGCCGAGGTAATTTTATCTGGAATTTTTTTTTTAATTTATCACTAAATGATTTATAAAACAAATAGAACTAGTTTTTAAAAAAAATCTTTTTTTTTTTAGGCATCCAGTCGAACCAAGTACAATTTAAAAATTGTCAAGTCTGATAAATATTTAAATATGTTTAATCAAATGCGACAAATTTCGAAAAATGTTTGTGAAGCCGGTGGCGCAGTACAAAAACCACCAATGGGTTTTTAAAAAAAAAAAATAAGTCTGATAAATATTTAAATATGTTTAATCAAATGCGACAAATTTCGAAAAATGTTTGTGAAGCCGGTGGCGCAGTACAAAAACCACCAATGGGTTTTTAAAAAAAAAAAAATTATTTTCATAAAAAGAAAAAAAATTGTGCCTTACTGTTATAATTTAATGTTGAAATATTGCAACAATCAATGCAATTGTTAGTGGTGATAAAAATTTTTTTTTTCAATTGGATTAGTTTTTATTTATCTTTTTTCGTTTTTATTCACAGAATAATAAAATAATTGTTTGGATAATACAGCTGTACATGTAGACCTTGTATTTATTATACGATTTTTTTTTTTTAGTTTTTATTTATCTTTTTTCGTTTTTATTCACAGAATAATAAAATAATTGTTTGGATAATACAGCTGTACATGTAGACCTTGTATTTATTATACGATTTTTTTTTTATCCACATTGACATTTTTTTTTTAATTTTGCTGCACGCCAACAATTAAAGAACACGTACTGGCTCAATCGTGCTTTTATGTGCTTGACACAGTGATACTTCATGTCAAATTTTTTTTTTTTAATTTTGCTGCACGCCAACAATTAAAGAACACGTACTGGCTCAATCGTGCTTTTATGTGCTTGACACAGTGATACTTCATGTCAAATTATATTTATATAACCCATACAATCTTCAATAATGTTTTTTTTTTTACTTATTGTATTGACATGGAAGCACACGAAATTTCTATAAGTATAGCTCCTTTCATTTACGCAATTTTTGTAATTCGTACATATATTTATATATAGAATGTTTTTCCAGATATCTTTGATTATTTCAATAATTAAAATAAAAAGATATACGAACATTGGCAAAATAATCTAGTTAGAAAAAAAAAAAAAGTAAAACAAAAAAAAAATTTGCGCTTGAAAAATCTTAGAGAAAATTATTCATTATTAACCTTGTTTTTTTTCTTTTTATTTTTTGTATTTCTAATAAATATATATATTGTATATTTCAAATATTAATTCCGACGACGTTTAACGTTTGTTTGTTTTTTTTTTTTTTTTACGAGAATAAAGAACATGTCAGACGGTAGATATATTCTTTGGTGCTTGAATAAAAAATACGCACGTGCATATTCGTTGATTGAATTACATCTTTTTTTTTTTCTTTTTGTAAAACAGAATAATTAGCTTTTTCATAAAATTATTTAAGCATTATCTATAAATTCTAGTTTTCTGCTAAAACAGAATAATTAGCTTTTTCATAAAATTATTTAAGCATTATCTATAAATTCTAGTTTTCTGCTGTTTTTTTTTTTTCTTTAACAAATAAATGACAAAAAAGTATGACAGTTTTGAGCTACACGCAGAAGAAATTGTATAAGTAATGAGCGAACAACATTCGAGAAAAATATAGTTTTTTTTTTTTGTTCTCCGTTACTCCAGGTATAACACTTAATATTTTTTTCTTATTCCCTAGGAGTTGATAATAAAGGATAAACCTTTTTTTTCACTTTACGGCCTAATTTTTCATGTTTTAACATATCAAAAACAAATTTTCCAAAAAAAAAAAAAACAAAATATATATACTTAATAAGAAAACTTCTAAAAAAAAAAAATATTCACTCAAAAATTCATGGCAGATAAACTATAAATTGATTATAAATAATTAATAAATACTTGATTTTTTTTAAATGAATTATCGCTATACTAAATCCCACTCTTTTGAATCTTTAAATCTGATTTCGTTGCATTTCTCGCTCTCACTTGAATATATAATCGATGAATATTATTTTATATGTTGTTTTTTTTTATATGTATAAAGTTATAATCACGATTCATCACAGAAATAAACTTATATACATACTATGCAATACAGTCAGAGAAAAAATGAAATTGGCCTTTTAAGGATTTTTCTTGTATATCTAATTTTTTTTGCATCTCGTCTGGATATTTTTTTCCTTTACGCATTTTTAATCAAGAGTAAAACTCACTGTACGAGCGATTAAAGACGATTGAATTTAATCAGTTTCAGTATTACCTGGAGTAACTGATGACACTTAACCCTGAGCGATAGAAATATTTTTAAACATATTTCCATTCGAAGCCACGGCAATACAGTAATGTTGCAAGAGTTGTGTTAAAAGTTCTCTCTCATCCAGCATCTCAATACGTTCAATTCGCAGTCGTTCAGATTCGGGCAGCGAATCGTAAACTTCAACCATTGTCCATGCGTTGGAATCCTCCCAACCGGTGGCCGCAAAACTGTAGATTAAAAAAAGAAAAAAATTATTATATAATTCGACTAGTAAGTATGTATGTTCACACCCGCTTCGGCAAGCTACTTGTTTTATCAAGTTTCTGACTAATAGTTTAAAACGATGCCAGAGGGGGTTGCTAATTTTTTGGGGTGTTTTTTAAGCTCTAAAGTAATTTTTTAAAAAATACCATCGCGAAACAAAACATTTAACACTATATTATATGACTATTTCTCATGAATTTCAGGTTTAGGGGTGTGCGATGGTCCTTAAAACGACACTAGGGGTTTAGACTCTAATACAACTACAAAAAAATTTTCATCATTAACAAAAACATCTAACACTGTAATTCATAATTATTTCCCACAAGTTTGAGATTTAGAGGGTAGCAGATGATCTTAAAATGACGCTAGGGGGTTGTTGTTTTTTTTCAGTGTTTTTGGGACTTTAAATTAACTGTAGAAAAAATATCATAAGTAAGTAAAATATTTAACACTATATTACACGATTATTTCCCATGAATTTGAGGTTTAGGGGTGTGCGATGGTCTTTAAAACGACGCCAGAGGGTTGCTAATTATTTTTAGGGCTCTTTAGACTCTAATACAACTACAAAAAAATTTTCATCATTAACAAAAATATCTAACACTGTAATTCATAATTATTTCTCACAAATTTGAGATTCAGAGGGTAGCAGATGGTCTTAAAACGACGCTAGAGGATTGTTGATTTTTTTTTTTGAGTGTTTTTGGGACTCTAAATTAACTGTAGAGAAAAATATTATAGTTAAGCAAAAAAACGTACATTATAATCATTAAAATATAATTATTTCAATCAGTAATTTTGTAGATATTAGGAGGTAGATGCTTCTAAAAAAATACCCGAAACGAAACTACATGAAATTCTCCCGACGAATCATACAAATTTCATGCCATTATCATGAATAACTTAATTGCCATTTCCCCCCAAAAAAAAATTCGGGTTTACATAGATTTAAATAAATAAACTTTTCAACTGACCGCTGCTGCTGTGTCGACAGCGATTGACAATCTTCAGCGCCTGCCAGGCAACATCTTCGTCCGCGAAGATTACTCATCATAACTTGACCGAATTTATCACCCATATTGACTTGCTCATAATTAACAAATATACAATTGGGGAATTTTTGTGCTAACCACTTGAGAAGCGTGGATGCGGCATTGCTGTCAATATAAACAAGCACACATTCGGCAAGAAACAGCGTAGGAATATTAAAATCAACTTCTGCCTGTGTTAATTTATTCGCAATCTCTGATATGTGTCGCAAATCCGTGCCAATCAAGTGATAATTAGCTGCATGTAAGTCTGTCGTTGAAAATCGAATTTCTCCATCTACAAAAAAATTTCAAAAATTAATTATAACATTAATAATAATGCCTGTTGTTTTTTTCTTTTACCTTCCGTGTTGAGCCTGTCAATGAGTTGTTTGTGTTTTTTAATGTGATAGCATTTTTTTGCTGTTATCGCTGGGAAATCCAGTTCTATAAAATTTTGTGGACTAGCTCCAGCATCCTTGAGACGCCAGTAAAGAGTGTCAAAACCAGCACCGAGGTTTATTATTTGTCCTTTGCCACCAGAGATCTATTTAAAAAAAATAAAAGCACATTAATTTTACTGTGGCGCAGATCTGTCGAGCATTTGGCGGAAAAATTCATGCCATTTCACGACAAATTCGAGACGCATTGATTTTACATTGACCTATATGAGACACATTGGCAATAAAAGTGGATCTGAGAATTAGGCCAGGGACTGGGTTCAGGTCAAGGTTCCCGTGTATGTCGTGGCGGTATCAGCTGTGTAGTTGGTGGATGTCAGCGGACCCATTTCGAGGTTAGGCGTCGGATTTTAAAGCGCCAATTTATTCATATTTTACCATTTTTTTCATCGGTTCAACTCACCTTTAAGAATTTATCAATAAAGTTTTCGATTCCTTTGACTCTTGCGTAATATCCACGATTTATTTCCGGCTGTTTTCGCGCGGTTTGCTTGACGAAAAAGTTGATAAAAGGATCCGTCCAGTAGCCAAGTTGCACGGCGTACCTTTTGCACTCACTCGCGTCATCGTTTGTTGCCTGTGTCGCCTCATCGTCCGCCATGTCCTTAATCATTATTATCAAGCGTTGATGTTAATCTCGTGATTATCCGCACATTTTTTCACGACAATCACTTGGAGAAATTACTATTTGTTATCTACTGCGTGTTGAGACTCACGAAAGCAGCCATACTGCCCGGTGCTCAGGATCGTATATCCAACGTTTCGCTGTGTGTGCCCTTGGCCTGTTCGCTACTGCGCGATAGCTCCACAATGTACGCGCAATCCTGCGTACATGGTATAAGGATATATAGTTGGAAGAAATCGAATTTAATTAATTTAGTCTTTAAAAAATTGCGAAAAACTGTCAATTTTTGATTAATATTTTTCAAAATCCATCACGTTTTTAAATATTAAAACCGTCGTTAAATTTTCACCAAAGAAAAATTCAAATTCTGATAAAATATCTCAAAATCTGAACATATTTTGCATATTTCAAAATACAATAAATACAGTTTTTGTTATCAGTCAGTTTTAAGTAAATTATGTTGAAAATTAAATTTTGTTTATTTCTAACGAACATATATTTGTCAGTATTTGACAATTTTTGACTGACAAATTTCTACCAGGGTAAAGCAGTAAATTAAAAACAAAATTTCAGATATTTTTTAAACATAAATGAAAAAAAGGACAAACATTTTCTTGCAAATTTATTAGCAATTTCATTCTTAATGTTTATATATACTTAATTAAAATTTTTCTACAATTTTTTTTCATTGTATTTTAAAATTTTGGCAGACAAGAAACTACTGTATTTACGTATAAGAAGATATATAAATAAAAATGACATAGTTTAAAATGAAGAAATTCAATAAAAAGCAATTTATCAAACTCTATGGCATTTATTATGATTAAATCTCAGTCGGAAATGAGTATGATTATTGTCTAGTCTATTGAAAACCTCTGAAATGTATAAAAAAAAAAACGAAAATGATATTGAAAAAACCTGAAAATGCAAGATCATGACTCTGATTCAGATTTTTTGGTTGTCGTCTTGGCAGTTACAGATTTAACTTTTCTTTTAGGTGGAATTGGAGTTTCTGACGCAACAGGCGGAGGTGTTTCAGGCACAGAAGTATCAGTTTCCAAAGTTTGACTGGGCTTTGTTGTTTTTTTCACTTTGACAATTTTCTTTGGTTTATCCAACGGCGAACCGGCAGCTTCAGCTCCGTCATCTTTTTTCGCCTCCACCGCTGACGAACTAGAACCGACTTTTTTCACAACTTTTTTCGTCTTTTTCCCATCGTCCAAAGCACCGCCCTCCTTTTCCTCCGGAGATCCACTCTTTTTAACACTTTTCTTCACCACTTTCTTCGGCGTTTTCGGCTCGTCACCGACGAGTTTCGAATCCCCAGGCGGATCCAGGGGCGGACTGGTCGGTGGAGTAGCTTCAATGACCTTGGGAGTTGCAGGAATTTGCAGTGGAGGAGCCGAAGAAGTTCCAGAAGCTTTGAAATCAGTTCCTACCTGATTGCCATCGACTCCTAGCGGTTTTGGAGATGAAAGCAATTCTACACGTGCTTTCAATGGGCAAATTCCTTCTTCGTCCACTGCCAATTCCGCTTCCAAAACACTCGAACCATTTGCCTGCGATACAACCGAAGCTTCCACCGGTTGCGAACGAACCGGCACGGGTGGCTCCAGTGGAGCTTCGACAATCGCCGAAATAGACTCTTGAACTGGCGCGGAAATTGAGGAAATGGCTTCCTCAGTTACTGGTTTAATGTCCTCGGATACGGACTCCTTGATGTCAGCCTCCAGCACTGATTCGGCCACCTGAATCGGCACTGCGGCTTCTGCCTGCGCTTGCAGGCTCGGTGGTGGGCCCAATGGGATGACAGTTGGTGTTTGAGGTTCTTCAATTTCTCGAGACTTTCGTGAAGGCTTTATCGTTTTCTCCCCGGCCTCCTTGATCGCAAGCTTCATCAGCGGTGGAGATAGAGCTAGCATCGTCGGTGAAATTGCTCCTGATTCTTCGGCTGTTGATGGCAATTCTGCTGCTAGATTGTGACAAAGAATAAAATTAGTTGGATATGTTTATTTATGATGTGAAAATGCGTTTCATGCAATTTATATGACGAATTTTATGCGGTTATTTGTTGCAATGAGATGAAAAACAACTTTTTTGACCGTTTCAGTAAGCAGTGACATGTTAGTGGGATGAATTATTGAAATATCAGTTGGATGAGCCATCAAACATATTTACCCCAGTCAAGCAAAACGACAATACAAGACGCAGCAATGATATATGAACACCATAGTCTGTTAGTCGCTCTTCTCCGCTCCTGTTTCAACACACAAACTTGATAAAAACAATTCATTTTCAGCTTACAAATACACTTGATATTGTCACAATTGTTGCCCTGCATCTCGCAGAAAACATGCGGGATTAAGAAAATAAAAATCAAACAAATCCTGGAAGCCAGGTGATCAATCTGTTCGCGTGACTAACAAGAAAGCAACATAAATTTCTGGAGTTTCATTGTATAATTTGTTTTCTTTATAAATCCCTTTTTTTTTTTAATTTTTCTTTTATTCCAAACACGATCATCCGCTTTGATATACAGATAATATTGATTTTTAATGAAAAATTATAAGTTGGTGAGTGATATCACATACCACTTTGCGTTGAACTGCTGGAGAATTTTGCTGCCGCTTCATTCGTCTGTTCACTCGATAGATTTTCCTGTTTAGTTGGAAATTTTCGATTGATTATTGGATGATTTGATGGGGATAATGATGATTTACTTACTGTTGGAGCTGGCTCATTCTCGAATGGTGTTGACAAGGTCGTGCAAATTTTCTTCCAAATATTGTCGAAGCTGTCACGACCCATGTAATCAATTTGTCCCTGCTCCCAACTCTGTTTTCGCATGTGTTCCTCGTAGGCATCTTGCTCGGAAGTTCTTGGCTCACCCAGAGTTATGTTTGCCAGGGCACCGGCAATTCCGGCCTACAAATCCAGAAGATTTTCCAGCGTAAAGACAAAAATGAAGATTTTTTAAACCGAATAGTTGGATATTAAAATAATATTATTTATAAATTTACACGGAGATTTTTCATAATTCCTATACTTACATCTTGCATCTGTTCTAGTTCGCCCTTGGTTTCTGATTGTCTTGCAATAGCGTCAGGCTCTGTACAAGGCTCGAAGCAGGATTGATTGTCTACGACGTCACAGTCACAGGTCAATTGACAATTTTTACCATCAACAATATCTACATCGATTAATCTGTCTTGGAGCTGTGAACATGGCTCATTTTTGGACGGTTTTTGCACTGTCAATTGGTCGATTCTACAAATACTATTGTCTGATAATTTTATTTCATCATGCAGACATTCATGAATTTTATAACGAGGAGTTTCATGCTCAATTTGGATTTTATCATCATGATTTTCAATAAAACTTGAATTTAATTCATTGGTATTGTTGTGTTCTCGCGATAATTTGTCGTGATTTAAAATTTGTATATTTTTTTCATCGGCAATTGAGGAAAAATTTATTATTCGCGTGTGTGATATCGAGGGTAATTCATTTTTTGAAATAGCTTCTGTAGTTTTTGATTTTTGAGAATGTGAAGAAATAATTGTAGGCTGATTTGTTTGATTATCAGGTTGATTTTGAGATTCGTAATAGTCTTTCCACGGGTCGTGAAACTCTGTGAAATCAGGTTTGATCAATTTTAGACTGTCAACTTCGTCGTATGTTTGGTCTGTTGCGTCGTGACACGTGTGAGTTGACTGAGGATGTGCAGTGGATACAGGTTGACGGAAATTGTGCCAATGTAGTGCCAAAGTGCTGCTGGTCTATGCAAGTATGATCATGCGAAAACAGAAAAAAAATATTTTCGATGCTAAATTTTATGGTTAGTCACACATCACTATTTACAATAAAAGAGAGACGAATACTTTGAACCAATGAAATCCCCATGTACAATTCGGACAAACAACAAACACAGGTTTTATGCATGAATATTGATTTTATGGTGAATTTAGGATTTGTTGGGAAATCAGGGGCTCAAAGTATACATCTATTAATTTTTTATTATATCCCTTGTAGTTTTGGGTCTACTGTGAAAATACATTAGTTACACCGTGTGAATTGAGTATATACGTTATATATCATATGTGTATATAGTCGTTTTAGCCAAAAAACGGCGTATTTACCAAAAAAAAATATAGTTGCATTTATTTAAGGCAATATTTATATATTAGAGCGCAAAAAAAACCGACTATTTATTTGGGTCTTATATCAAGAAATCATAGTTTATGTTTTAAAAGTCTACTATAAAAATTTAGCTTGATTCAAAAATTTTTAGAGGTCGCTAACGAATTTTAAAATTTCGAAAAATAATCGAAATGTAATTAAACAATTTTTTTTTTCTGTGTTTTCGCTACGGTAAATCATTTTACATGTAATTTAAATAATTTTTACAAAGTTTCAATTAAAAATGTAAATTTTTAGGGGTTATTTACGCATTTAAAAAAATTCTAACAGTGATATAAATTGATAAAATAGTTGAAATTAATTAATTTTCACAATTATTATATTCAATAATAATATTTTTAATTTTTTATAAAATATTACTATAATAATGCAATTTGAAAAAATTTATTTTCATCATTTTAAAAAATTTTAAAACTCATAAATAACCACATAAAAATTCATATTTTAAATTAAAACTTTGTAGAAATTATTTAAATTATATGAAAAATATTACGTCGTAATGAAAACAAGATGGATAATTTTTTTTTAATCACATTTTGACTATTTTTCGAAATTTTAAAATTCATGAGAGACCTCTAAAAATGTTCGAAATTTGAAAATTTTAAATGTAATGTTATACAGATGACTTTTGATGACAAAATTTCAAATGGACTAATAGTCAAACGTCAAATTAAATTATTATAATTATCATATGAATTAATTGACATATATTAATTGATTTATTAATAAAAATTTATGAATTTAGTACAACAGTACCGAGTTCATATTGGATTTGTGAAACTACAAGGGATTTTAGTTGTACGATATTAAAATCATTTAATACTAGGAGGATTAAAGCTTGTAGGAGTAAAATATAATTATTCGAGAATGATCTCGATGAAATAGATTGAGAAATATTAACAAAAATAGTTTTTAAACTCAATGCGCAGTTTCCTGAGTGTGATAAATATTTTTAGATCATATAGCCGACTGTATATTCTTGCCAATTTAACACCTACAACACGTCAGATTTCTTGACAATTTTAAACAAGTTATCTTTTTCAATTTCAACTATTTTAATATCACGTAATTACAAGTAAAATAATATACGTGCCAAATTTTAGAAGAAAAAAAAAAAATGTTGCAACTAAAATTAAATTTGAAAATTTCAATGCATTAAAAAATATTTTAAATCATTTAAAATCAATCTATTATTCTAATTCAATTTTTTTTGTTGATTTTAATCCAAAATAATGGAAAAAACCTGATTTTTTAGTGTCGAAATTTTCAAATTCTATTTTTTTTTTTTTTTTAGTATATGAAGAAATAATAAATTTCACTACAAAAATAATTCAATAAAAACCACTTTTTTACAATAGATAGCCAAAAAAACAAAAATTCTGCAATTCACAACAAATCAGGCAATTTAATGTGATTAATTGAACTATAAGAAAAAAAAATCCAAATAGCTAATTCTTACCTCGAAAACTCGTGAACTCCTGTCATTATTGCTTTGCTTGCAGAATCATTAAAAATTGTAGTGAGCATAGCACAAAATTATCCAAAAAATATCATTATAATAACAAAAATCTATTCATAATATTTTGTTAATAAAATATCAAATTTTTTTAACTTTTCAGAAGAAAAAAAAAATCGAATTTTTCGAATTAGACCAAAAAAAAAATATAAATAAATGATTTTAAGGCTTGAAAAAAAATCAACCTACCATATCAGAAGATAACTGAGGATGAACGTGTTCGCAGAAAATATTCCACCACTGCTGCAGAAGTGACTGTAAGTGGCCGAGTCCAGAAGTGGGATGCACCTGACTGGTTTGAGTGTCAAAATACTGCAACCAGGGTTTTGTCGAGCCGATAAAATGGATGATTCTCACATCGGCGCCAAATCTGAAAGCGCAAAAAAAATTAAATAAAGTCAGAAACAACCCGGTTAACCGTGAAAAATCAGTTCATACTGTTTATAAGCAGGCAGATAAGAGTAGCTAGCAGTTGAACACATGTTGTAAATAAAGGGCAAGTGCTTGGAGATGTCTTTATGTGCCCAATCGCTGAAATAGAGATTGAGCAGGCCCTGATCGCCGCCGTCGAAGGAGCCCTTGGACACGGCAAAAGCCGTGAGCGATGCAAAAGTTTGTTGGGATGGTTTAAAAACGAAAACACCCGAATTGAAACAATCCGGCCATCCTACGTCAGGTGCTGCAGACAATTCTTCGCGTTCAAAAAGCTCGTCGCAATTGCGAACCACCTAAAACACACGAATTACACATAATTTAAATTTAATTTAGATGGAGCAATAATCTAATTTACTTACCAGAGCGTCAGCATCAACAAAGACGCATTTATCGTACTGCGTCAGTCGCCAACAGTGTAATTTCGTGAATGTAATGCCCAATTCTGGCCTGGCAAGCAGTGCGAGGTTCGCTTGGTCCTGCGAATCGAGGACATTCACCTCTTGCACAAAGGAAAAAACGTTTGCCAATTTCTCCCTGGAATTTTTTAATTAATCAATCGTTATAGAACGTTATTATTAGGGATGCAAAATTATGCGTATTTTATTTTCCCGTAAATAAATCATCTCAATACCGTGTTTTTTTTTTTTTTGTCGAGTTTCCAAGATAAATACCGAAAAACGCTCGGTATTAAAAAATACGTATTTTCGTATATCTGAATAGAGGAAAAAAATATTGCAAAAAATGACCGTATTTTAAGTATCCCGGTATCAAAAAAAATAGAGTATTCACATCTATATAGAATAGGGTGGCCCAAAAAAATTGAAACAATTTTTTTTATAGTTTCCTCGTATGGAGAAAAAATTCTTCAATTGCACGTGAATTTGCT
The DNA here is from genome assembly GCA_002156465.1 of Macrocentrus cingulum. Lineage (NCBI taxonomy): Eukaryota > Metazoa > Arthropoda > Insecta > Hymenoptera > Braconidae > Macrocentrus > Macrocentrus cingulum. The sequence goes on along the minus strand of MVJL01000348.1, from coordinate 5,442 downwards.
AATTGTTGAAAAAAAAAAAACACACATCAATGCATAAAATTAAAATAGTAATTTTTAAAGAAAATTTTTTATTTAACCCTTCGAGTATACACTGAGTTATCTGGACCCATACACTGACTTTGATCGAATGTAACACTTAACGATTTGAGAAAATGATAAGACTATTGATTGGCAGAGATAATTTAAACTATTGACTGTAAATTTCGACAGTTGTTGTAGCGTGATGAGTTATCAGATTTGTTCGACAAAAGATTGAAGTCACAGCTGATTTTCAATGCCGTAAAAATCGCGTCTATTAGCACATAAAATAAATACTCTCGATTGAGATAAATTAGATGACTAATTTTTTTATTTATTAAATGTATTTCGAGAAAACTCACATAAATTTTCAGCAAGAAATGTTAGAAATCTAAAAAATTGCAATTTTTATTATAAAATTCGATTGTTTATATAAATATTTTTATCGTGAATTTTTTTTTTGTTGTGTTTAAAGATTTTAATAACCTCTTTAATATTGATAAACTATTTAAACACAATTTAAAGAATATCTTTGAATTTTTTCAAACCAATTGGTTGAGTAGTTGTAGAGTTCTACGCAATTTGCTACAGTGAAGGGTCAAATTGACCCACAGAGTGTAGGAGATGTCGAAAAAAATACGTGTGTACTCGAAAGGTTAAATTATTTATTCATATACTACATGGATATCCAACTATTGGCGGGAAATATAACGCGTTGAGAAGTTTAAACTTAAGTTTTTTGGCAGAATGGGTTTAAACTTGAACTTGCGATGTTTTTGTTTCGATTTAATCGTTTCAATCATGATTACCTCATTGCTGGCGTGACTCCCGGGGTTATAAGGATGGCGATGTCATGCTTGGTTCCCACTTGTTTAAGCGAGTGAGCCAAAACCAGGGCCCCCAGCGAGTAAGGGTCATTTGTGGCCAGTGTAACCCATGCAAACCCTGCAATTTGATACATAAATTCAATCAATAACCCGGTCAAATGCTCTCAAATATAGACATACAGATAAACTCGATCATTCCTGTCTTATAAAAATATATCATGAATTACATAAGTATAGAGCGATGAAAAAAAAAAAATAATAATCGCTTGCAATAAAATTTATTTCCGTCGTGCATATCACCCTGGATCTTTCGTAAAAAAAAATTGATCGAAATATTTATCCAAGAGCCAGGTTGGATGTACGAAATTAAAACTAAAGATTGGAGACGGAGAATGAAATAAAGAATGCTGCACACGCAGCTTTAGTATTTGCCAGACACAGAGATCGTGTGAGGAGGAGTTGTGATCTCTCTGATAATGGCAAGCTGCCAAGTCTAGATATATATTTAGGTGGCACTCACATTGAATTTAAAACTTTTACACATTGTATATTACATTTCATCAATTTTTTTTTTTTTTTTTCATTAATTTACAAAATATTTCACCGCAATAATATCAAAATTTAACGAGTAAAAAATTTTTTCACAATTTTTAAATTAAGTTGAAAAAAAAGTTTATTATTAAAAAAATTTTGAATAATATCCGGTTTAATTAAATATATGTATACTTTAACTAAAAAAAAATTTCTAAGCTACATTCGTATCGGTCATTAAATCGATAACCTTTTTAAACGTCATGTAAAAAGAACGTGTAGATAACTTTTGATGTATTAATAAATTTTATTACAATGAAAACATTTTCTATGAATAAATTTATTGAAAAAATTTTTTTATTTCCAGAAAAATCGAGAAAATCCGGTTTAACAAAATGTAATTGTGCTCCATTAAAAAACAATAAACCAGAGAGTAATTGTATATATAAGTTGTAGAAGAGATCTCAAGCATTGAATTACCGTCTTCGTAATATATACAAAGTTGTTGTTGAAATTTAAGTATTCACGAAGTATTTCCGGTGAAAATTTGATATAATTTTGTATCAAAAATTTCTTTTACAAAAAAATAAGATTTTTTTTTATAAATAATTATGTAAATATATTGTAATAATGAAACATGAAACTTTGAGATGGTAAGAAACTTTTCGTTGTCGGTGCATAGAGGAATTTACAGAGGGTTTAAATTTACGCACCCGCCGTGTACTTTCTGTCGATTTTTTTTTTTTTTTTGCACTATTTCGCACGCGCTCATAATAGTCGCGAAATTTCATCGTGTCTCCACCGCAAGTTGAAGATTTTCGTTATAGTATTCATATTTTTCAAGCGCAATAGTGAATACTTATTAAAAATTTGAATTTAAAAAATAGATTTTTTCACCATCAAACGTCACTAAAATTTTTTTTTTTTTTTAATCTTATTTTTGTTGAATTTTTCTGTGGAAAAAAATTATATTAATCTTTTTGACATTAAAAAATGCGCGAAATATTCGTGGTTGATGTGAAAAAAAAGTTTTTTTTTTTGTATATATAATTCTTAAGGATAATAGTATTAAATTTTTATAAACAATAAATCCGCGTTTCAGATACTTGGGAAATTCTAAGAATTGTTTTTTTTTTTTTTTCTATCAATTTTTTGTTATTTCAATGAATTAAAATTATAAATAATTTTGTTTCTACGTCAAATAGAATATTATATAGATAAATAACGATTATAAAAACAATTTTTGCATAATCCGGATGAAAACAATTTTTTTCTGCCACTCGTGTATCTCATTATCAATGTAGGTCACTTACTAACACCACGTATGTATATCAGATAATAAAAAGAAATTTTTTTTTGGCGCCTTAGAAATATATTTTTCTATATATAAAGAAAAAAATTTTTTATGTGCTTCTAAGGGTTTTAATTGATTTTTTTTAACAAAATAAATTTAACCGGTATAGTTATTTTGTTGATATCTGCGTAGTTCTAAAATATACACATGGGCACGGGCTTTGCCTCTCAATACAACGTATACAAAAATAACCCTCAACCCCTCCTAAATAATAGATTTAGAAATGTAATTAACATATATACCCCCTCAGTCCCAAACAGACAGCAAGAAAAAAATGGAAATTAATAAAAATAAATTTTTTAACTAAAAAAAAAACTAAAAACAAAAAAGTTGGTACATCAATTGAGAATAATTTATGAGCTGAAAATGTGTCTACAATGATTGTTATGGCTACTAACGAATTAAAAAAAATTTGCCCCTGCTGACAGCCAACAAAAAATTAGGAGCTTTTATATGAATAAGAAGTTTGTCATTTGGTCGAATGTGATGAGTACTTGAAGGTCAATCATCAAGACCGGTTACTGCGTATACACTATAGCCAGTGAAAAAAAAGTGTTAAAAAATGTAAAATTAAATTAAATGAGACATTAGTTATGTTTAAACTCACCACCCATGACTGAAGAATAATCAGGTACTTCCTAATTGACAATATACTAATCACAAGTGGTAAAAACACGACTGTTCTCGCGGAGTGGTTCTACACGAGTGCGGTCGTGAATCCGGATTGGGAGGCTACGTATAAAACGGGGAGTGAATATAAGTAGGTGTATGTGTTGGTGGAGATATATTCTCGCGGAGTACGCGCCTGCGGTGTCCCATCCGATGGGAGAGAGAACATTAGAGTCGTCAGAGGAATTTTCGGCGGAGAACGACTAAAAAAAATAATGCGAAAAAATTCGAGGGACGACTGGAATTGCATGCAATGCTAAATATTTACCAGAAATTTTCAATTGGGTGCGATCAATATAAGAAAAACTTGGTGAGTGTCCAAAAAATCGCCCAAGTGATGCTGAGTCGAAAGGAAATTGGACGTTGTTCAGTTGGATATCGTGCAAGCTAATTTACCGACGGAGCGACTCTTTTTCAGATTATATGGCCGATGAGAAATAGAATTTTCTGGATTTTTGTTTACTAAGTTTAAAATTTTTTCTGATTCATATTATTCGTCATTTTTGTTTTCTTTTTTTTCAAAACGTATTTATCACGATCACGCGTGTGTATTTAAGGCCAAAAGCTATAACTGTGAGGTTATGTCGTCGTCTCTCGTGTGTTTTTGTGTGCGCCGGCTTGTGTAAATATAAAAAAATTTGTTGGATAATTTGTGTAAGTGAATAAAAATAGTAAGTGGGAGCTACCAGATCTTTTGTCCGTGAAAAATCTGTACGACAGAAGTCAGTTGCAGGTTTACTTAACGTAATTTTAAACCCAAGACAGTAATCGCCATTGTAGTGGATTAAAAGGTTTTTTTTTGTCGTTGCAACTACCCAAGAAAGATTCCCTGGGCTTTGCCTGATATCATTTCGGATTACGTGATGAGTGCGAGAGTTTGTGTGGAATATATTACCAGTTGAATCCTGACTATACATCAAGGGTATAAAGTTGCCGGGCAGATTGTGCTGATTCTGATGGACGTCCACGGGTTCAACCACGCAGGCGAGCATCTCTCCAGGATGGACAATGTCATGAAACCACGAGGATGCGCTACATAAAGCATTTATACATGTATTTTTGAAGTGAAACTTCTTTGGCGAGGGTGCATTTGGATGGGACGCGTTACGCGTAACCATTCCCCTTCTCTACCTGCCACGGAACCCCTCCTACGTCTAAATCGACCCAGCCGTCGGGTCTTTTCGGCGCGCCCGAATAATCCCGAGGCGTCCGAGGACTCTGGTCAGCTGTTCGCATTAGCTGCCAGTGTATGTGCGTGTATTTGTGTATTATTCCCCTTCTACGATTAACCTAGGCATCAGCCGGCTTGCTGCCATCGGGTATTTTCGGTGTAACCGAAAAATCTCGAGGGGTCTGGGGACTCAACTCGCAGCTGTTTACAGCTGCGAGTTAGGCAGTATTATAGGCAGTAAATGTGGTATATGATTGTGTGCGTTCATGGCGAGAAGTCTGCTGTGAAAAATAATTATTTTTACCTAAAATATGTTAAACCAATATATATATATATATTGGTTGTTAGTGAATAGTTGAAAACAGTAGAGTGTAAATTAAACATTTGCAATATTATACAAAAATTAATATTCCTATTATTCCATTTCAATACCCAAGAAGATTCACTTCTATCGTGTGTACTGACTGCACACACACAATTTTCATTTTTATCAAGTATTTTACCAGTTATTGATACTTATCTGTGTATTCTCAGCTCGTCAACGCCTTGAAATTGGTCGGAGCCATCAACAAAATCGATTCCATGGCCCTGTGGATGACTTTTGGGATGATTACCCGGCTTCTAAACTGTGCACAATGTCGTCGATGAGTAGTTTTTACCTGAAACAAACGCTCAAAATATTTTGGATTAGTTGTAACAAGCTATATCGTTTAATTTTTGTTATATTTGTCGCATGTACATCTTTGCGCGGACTGTCCCCGACCTCTTTGCCCGGAAACTTTTGGCATGGTTAATACTGCATACCTGCGGATTATAAAAGGGACCCGGGAAAGAGGAAAAGTGACCTGTGCCCACCGGAGAAAACGAGGAAG
>MVJL01000345.1:0-51343 GCA_002156465.1 Macrocentrus cingulum | reverse complement strand
ACACTGCCGCCAAAGGATCACCGTCAAACACATTTTAATTGATTGTCAAGCTCTTAACACCCACAGAAATACTGTCCAAACCCCCAAATCAATAAAAGAATGCCTAGATAACCCTACCTCCACCCAAAAGACAATCCAGTTCCTCAAACTAAGTAAATTCTACAATAAAATATAAAACCATGATTACCAAGACATAAACAATCCACAGTGGTCGCTTTTGCTTAATTTACTTTCAATTTTTATTTTCTCTTTGATACTTTTTATGAAACTATCAAAAAAATAATAATTTGTCCATACTTAATTACATGTTAAAAACTGAAAAAGCGAATTGACAAAAAGTTAAGAACATTTTACTTTCTAATATTTTCGATAAGGAAGCCAGTTAGACAATTTTTACTAAGAACCTTTTTTGTAGATAATAAAATTTTCAACAAAAAAGTTTACTTGAGAAAAATTTATATTTTTAGTAGTTTAAAAGATATTTCGATTTAAAATCGCAAAATAATTTTATGTATATATCAATCTTTTATTGAAAGCCTTAAAACTGTAAATAAAAATTTTTTTCAGTAAAATTTATCATATAAAAAACTATTTTTCCTTTCTTTTTAATCACATCATTGTTAATCAAAATGATTTGCAAGATTTTAGAAGAGAAAAAAAAATTTTGTCTGACTAAAAACCAGTTGTTCTACTAGAAATTTATATTTTCCATCAAAAACATATCATAAAATCGATTAAAAAATGAAAATAAATTGTTTTTATTATAAGTAAATGATTATTATCTTATAAAACGCCTATTCTCATTTGTTTACAGTAAATTTGTTGATGTAAAAAAGTTCTTATTTAACGATTTTGCGCAATATCTATCTGAAAAACGGAGAAAAATCCTTTAGCAATTGCGAAATATCATAAAATTTATTTCTATATACTGAATTGCGTAAGTGGAGTCTATCAGAGAGTGATTGTCGCAGCCGGAAGAGCCGTGAATTGAGGCCATCAGTGCTCATCAGATATACAACGGATGGTATAATGATTGTGCGCACGCAAGTGCGTGGTAATCTTGACGATCGAGCGTGCAGCGGGATAAAGCATTGACCGAGATATATCGGCAAGAATATCTGCGGCCTTTATCTCGCGATAGAATTGTAAAACGATCGAGTATACGGTAGCCAGGATGTGTATTCTCCACCCGCAGCATCAATTACGCCTAACGCAACGGATAATTGACGCCTCGAAGCAGCGCAGTCGCCGCGCAATCGTTTCAGCAGCAGTTTTCCAAGCTATTCAGATATATGTGAATAGGCAGAAACGTCGGTCGGCACTTCCGGCAGTCGCGCGAGTTCGCTCGCTTGCTCTCAGAGAGAAAACTTGGCGAACGCAACCCCAAACATCACGCGGGACAGGTCGACACATCTCGTTTCGATCCGCACTCGCTCGCGCGGAGCTTATCGATAGTCCAATATAGACTTTGCCACTATTGCATTCTATTTACATATAGATTTTTGATGGAAAAAAAAGGAAAAAAAGTCGTGCAGGAAGAATTTTATTTCATCTTGGAAAATACCTTCAATAAAAAAAAAAACAAAATTTTTCAGCATATCAAAATTAAAAAAAAAAAATCTATTGAAAAGAAAAACTAGGAAAAAAACGAAAAAAAGGAAATTTTGAAAATGGTTTTGGTTTGGAAAAATTTTCTTATTCATTTCTATATGTAAAAAAAATTTTTTTGATTTTTAAATTTTTACTCGTTTTTTTATTGCACTAAAAATAGGCTTGAAAATGTGCAAAGTATTGAATAGTATTTTATCGAATTTAATTTACTTTTTTAAATTTTCAAAATTTTTCGCCACAAAATCAAAATCTATTACAATCAGAATTGCTGTATCGTGTGTCTGAGGACAAAAGAGCGTATATACAAAATTATCTTGCTGTTTTAAAACTAAATATCTTGAAAACTATTCAAAATAAAAATTTCTATCAAGAGACCTTTTTTATAATGAATTTAATTAGCTACAAAAAAGGTTTCTATCAAAATTTGTCTAACTCACATTTATATCAAGATATCAACAAATATATTATCGCATGTTTCAAAATCTATAACAAAAGGCGTAAATAAAAAATTTTTTTCTTGCCATTTTAATCAAATGAAAAACAATTAAAAAATAAATTTTTAAATCTTTAAAATGTCTTATTGGAAATCGTTTTTTCATCCCCATTAGACATGAAAAATAAATACAAAATTTCTGGTCAAACCATAGAGCACATCCCCTTTTACGAAATAAACGAAATAAAAAAAAGTAGGACAAATTTTTCTTAAACAAAGATTCAAGTGTCGTTATAATAAAAAGAAAGATTTACAGTAATTAAATCAAAATTCATCGCGAGTAGCCTGCGATTTTTAAAAAACAGCAAAAATGGACTAGACGAGTGCAATAAAAATAAGCCGCGAAGCAGACAGTGTATCTGTCCGGGAGATGCCTTGACCGTGGGCAGCTATAGCTCGACACAGAGTCCTTAAACTGGACTGCAGCGGATGGCAGCCACAGCGGAGGAAATGGAGGGATTTAGTCGGTTTATTCGTCGAGGCGTAAATGTCGAATGTATTTGGCGCGTGTATCTCAATGCGAAAGCCCGCGGCGATCGAACGCAAAGCTGGAGGACACGATCTGGTGGAGGTTTATGGATGCAGAAGGAGAGACAAAAAACGTGGGACAAGAAATAAATAGGATTTTCCTTGCCTGGTCTTTTTATCCAAGGACGACAAATTGGCCTTTCAAGCCAAAAGACGACCTGTCGATAATTAATTAAATTTCAAATCCGGAAATGGAAAAAGGCGAAGAACCCAGAGGATTTTAATTTGCCTCAATGCACGTCTCTTTTTTAATTATTTCTCCCTAGTATTTTTCGGTTTTTTTTTTTTTTTCGTTGCTTTTCTTCGCCAACTTATGCGCAAAAGAGGCGAAAAAAAACGGGAAATTCGCATGAGGAAAACAAAACCAAACAGTGCGACGAGCATTATAGAGCGAGTAAAATGCTATGCGAGCGAGACACGCTAATGTCCACGTTGAAATTAGATTACCACGAGATTGCTGCCCCCTCTATGTGCCTCTTGCTCCGACTGCCACCCGCACCACCTCTTGTCATCGTCGTGGCCCCTGTCCATGTTCCCTCGGTCCCCTGATGTAGTGTACTCTGCCTACCTGGTGGGTCGCCATCAGCTTCTCATCGTGTCCCACGCACATTCACTGCTGCGGATTTTTTTTGTTATGTGGCAGAATTTTTTTTTTTCATGCTCAATTGAGTCGGGTGTTAAACTTCCGAGGATATGATGTATCGTAAATATTTACTCTCGAAAAGAGTACCCTTAAAAGTTTTTTTGCTGATAACTATAGACAAGATAATAAAAAATTTTATGAGGAATCAACGTATTAAGGATGGCATTGTCTACAAAAAAAAAATTCAACTAAACTTTTTCATAATTTTCTCAGTTTTTAAGTTATTGCTGTTTTTTTAAATTGGCATTTTTCAAATATCTCGAAAACAAGTCAAAATATGGAAAAATGTCACTTTATATTTTTCGTCGAGAATTAAATTTTCGATAATGCAACTCTCATGGCATAATTCGTTATCTCGATTAATCACCGAGTTATCGGGGAAAAAACCACAAAAACGACGAAATCTCCGAGACTGTGACCACTGGCACTTAAATTGACAGAATAAAAAAATCCGGCTCTTTTAGATAATAAAAAAATACTACTTGATTGCAATTTTTTACGGAAGACGCGTGTATCATTGTACAGACGAGTGGATAGTTGTAAAAATCGGAAATTAATTACAAAGTACGTGTACTAGCCGAAATCAGTCATTAACTGGAACATGTGCATTACAAACGGTGTTTCACTAGTTGATGACTGGCTCAAGTTCACCCAATCTCAAACACTCGTTTATGATTGAGTAAAAACAAACAAAATTCACTCTATATTATCCCTATAAAGTCACTCTTTAGGTTAATTATCGATTAGTTAAAATAATTTCAATGCCTAAAAACTTTTTACTTATTTCTTTGCACAGTTTATTAATCGTATTTGTTGAGTGGTCATAAACTGGAACACGGCCGGTCATTAATCGGTGTTTTTTACTTGAGCGACATTTCTTTAAATTTTTATGTTATTGCTATATTTTAATCGTTAAAAAAAAATTATAAATCGAAAATAAAACTTTCAAATGATATAATTATGCGCTCATTGAGGCTTGAACACCAAAAATTATTTAAATAGCAATCATTTCCCGCCAAATTTCCTTTAATCAGTCATCAACTGATACAGTTATCCTACCCCTTTAAACATTTGATGAAAAAAAAATTTTTTCTCATCAAAACTTATTGTTAAACCATTAGCCATCAATTTTTCCCAAAACTTTTGATTATAAATTAATTTTTTTTAAACATACACTCAAGAAAAAAACAAGTGATTTCCTAATAAATAATGAATTCCCAAAATTCTCCAAATTTTGTAAATAAACCATAAAACCTGACAGTTAATCTATCTTAACTGTAAAACGACGAAAAAAAAAAACGTTTTCACAAAGATGTATTTCTGAACTTTGCACTATTAACGGTCCTCGGATCTGTATTACAATTTAGGAAGTAAATAAATGTAATTTAGTCGGGGTTACATCACCCACGCAACGGCCAAGCATGTATCGAGGATAGCGGCAGATATGAGTACATAAGCGAGGCAGCAGCAGAAGCAGCACAAGACCTGCACGCCATTTCTAGGAACTAATCCCACCAGTGCGCGTGCACGCATCCTCGAGATCGGACCACAGAGGCGCAAGTGAGAGATGTGGGAATCTAGACGTACGCAAAACGATTTCCTACTCCTTCGCCGCGGCCTTCTAGGCCTCTTTTATGCTGTATGTATTTATGCGGTGAGTCTGCAGAGAGCCATCAAGCCACTGTCGGGGCCCGCGGCAGGTTCAACTTTTGCGGTGGGCCTGCGGGATAAACAATTCATTTTCTTCAAGACAAGCATTGCCGATTTTTCATCAGTCACCACACACTCTCCGATTAACTATCAATTTTTTCTAACAAGTATATTTCAATTTTAATTGGATAAAAAAATTTTTTTTCGCAATAAAAAAGGGTTGATTGAATTTTTTATCGAGATTTTTAACAGGTGTACGTATATTGTTTCGTGTGAAATTTACGGGTCGCGTGTGCAGCTGAAGAGAATTTTTGAAATAGAATGGATGTAAAAAGAAAACAAAAAACTTTGGAATCGCGTGCGAGACAACTAAATTCAATGGAAAAAAATCTGGAAAGTATTTTTAAATTATATGTCACTTAATTGAGAGATAAATAGATTATCTGAATTTTTATCTTAGCCTGTTTTTAAGGTTAAATGAAAAAAAATATATAAATTATAGAGTTGACAATGGAATTTTTTATCAAGATTTTTCTATTTGGTGTTGTAAAAGTTACATTTTTGCGATGTTTTTTAGTTTTTTTGTGATAACTCGGTAATTATACGAGATAACAAAAAATGTTATTGAAACAAAATGATTTGTTATTATATTTTCTATAAAAAATGTTAAATAACTTTTCTTATATCTCTTTTAGTTTTTGAGATATTATTGATTTTTGAAAATTATTATTTTTCAAATTATCTCGAAAACAATGTAAAATATTGAAAAATTTTACTCTACGTTTTTTGTAGAGAATTTAATTTTCTATTAGTCAACTCCTATAATATTTTTTAATATCTCAATTAGTTACTGAGTTATCAGTAAAAAAAAATCACAAAAACCACCAGAATTCTAATCATTGTTTACAAGATCTTATTTATTAGTAAAAACATATTTTACGCAAATTTGCAGATCTAAAAGATTTTTTTTTTTGTCATTTAATATTTTTTTTATATATATGCTTCAATGTTTTCAAATAAAAATTAATAAAATTGTTTTAATTTTATAGAAAGGAAATGCAGGTCATTTATTCGCGAGTTCATCTCATTTTTCTACTGTGACACACAGTACAATATAATGCGCGCTGGCTCGGAGGAACTTTCTGAAAAGTGGCATCATATTACACCTTCCGCGCGTGCTACTGTGTGTGCATGCCTTGAGGTACCGTCTGAAATACACATATACATATACTCTGGGTAACTTTGCGGGATGTTTCTCGGTCTGACCGATGTGCATCACGATGCACCCGAATGCAACCCGAGGAAAGGTCATACTTTATCTCTGACGCCAGTGAAGTCTCACGCAGAAATAGTACTTTACTCTAGACCCCGAAAAAAAACATCTCCTATATTTGCATTTGCATAAAATATCGCATTAATATTTTCAAAAAGTCTTAAAATCAACATTTACTTATTATTATCCATGTTTAATTAAAATTTACTCACAAAAAATAAATTTTCACAAGCATAGCAAAAATTAAAAAAAAATTTTTTTTCAGTCTTTTGACAATAACTCAATAAATAATCAAGATAGCAAAAAATATTATATAACTTCAATTTATGAGCATAAAATTCCCTACAAAAAACGTTGAGTAAATTTTTTTGTATCTCCCTTATTTTTTGGGAAATTTCAAATTTTTTAAAATTCATATTTTTCAAAATATCTCAAAAACCAGGCAAAATATGCTAAATATTTATTTTACATTTTTTTGTAAAATTTAATTTCTCATCATTTGAGTTAAATGATATTTTTTATTATCTCACTTATTTACTGAGATATTGATTGATTAATGAAAAAAAATGTTATTTGACTTTTTGGTGACGCGATATATCGATCGTACACGACAGTATTTTTATTTTAATTACAATTGCGGTAGGAGGATTTAATGCAGTTAATATATGCATGGAAAAAAACTGATCACGAGATAGAACTATAAAAATATTCGCTCGCGAAGCGGTACAAAGTGCATATTCACTAGATATACAATGAAAAGAAGAAGATAGAACGAAGAAAAGTCGCGGCTAGATTCTTTATGAGGCTGTCAAGTACACTACAGAGTTTGGTCGAAATGCACACGCGGTCAATACGTAAATTTTGACGTAATAGAGCGCACGATTCTATCGATTTTTATGCCTCTCACGAGTGGGCGGTATGGGTTTCAATAAATTATTGTCGAGTCTATAGTCTCGCCGACATATAGCTCGTTATACAGCTCGACATTTAAATGCACGCATATATGGGGTTAAAAAAATAAACTGCAATTTCAGTTGAGAAGTTTGATATGAGTTATTGTGAACAAAAAGAAAAAGTTTATTATTTTCCGCGATCGACGTTAATTCTATGGTAAAAAAAAGACATCCACCCACATATTTAATCAATCAATGAAAATCGGCATCTAAAAGAGCCGGATTTTTTTATTCTATCAATTTAAGTGTCAGTGGTCACAGTCTCGGAGATTTCGTCGTTTTTGTGGTTTTTTCCCGATAACTCGGTGATCAATCGAGATAACGAATTATGCTATGAGAGTTAAATTATCGAAAATTCAATTCTCGACGAAAAGTATGAAGTGACATTTTTCCATATTTTGACTTGTTTTCGAGATATTTGAAAAATGCCAATTTAAAAAAACAGCAATAACTCAAAAACTGTGAAAATTATGAAAAAGTTTATTTAAAATTATTTTCTGTAGACAATTTCATCCTTTATGTCATCATTTATTTTATCAATTTAACCAGTGGTCGTTAATTGGTAACTGTTCAGGATTTTTATTAATATTTAAAGCCCTTAAAAATTTTCATGCTTCCTATGACTGGTAATTAATGATTATTATCGTTAATTTATGAGCAAAAAAAAATATATCGCTCATAGCGTTGAAAGAATGTCGTTAATACACCAAACCGTCAATTGAAACATGCGTGTATTACCGCACTTAATTAACAGAAAAAAAATTAAAGATTGCAACATAATTTGAGTGGCGCGTGTGACGACGAGGATTTTAATTCGATGCCGGTAGCAGGCCATTTATTAGCCACCCGCGATACGTCACGCGCCTCTCTCGCGCGCGCGCGATGACCATCATCGGGTCCAGGAATATAATTTTTACCGTTTGGCGCACGCGGACACCATGATGGAGCCCGGTGGATCAGTGACGCTCGTCGAGGTGAATGAACATCAGGGCCGCAGGCACGCGGGACAAAGTATTAAAAATCTTGAGGAGCAACGGCGAATGAGTCGCTCGGTGCAGCGCAGGTGGTGCGCGAGGGAGACGAAGAAAATATAGAGTGGTCGCGCGAGTGTCTATTATACGACTGCGATAATGTATGCAAGGTATATCATGCAATTTTCGTACTTGCACGAAAATTGGTGCCTCGCGGCTTTAAACACTATGAGAGCTAGCCGCGAAGCCCTCGGTGATGCCCTCACGTGTATATCTCACCTGAAACAAAAAAAAATACAAATTGCCGTATTAGTGTCTATTTAATTTTATAAATAATTTCTATATTAGAATATTAAGTCGTGGAAAAATTATCTATTCAACAAAAAAAAAACAAAATTCCAATCGTGAAGATGGCGATTTTAAAGAATTCAATTCCAAAACACGGTAAAAATACATAAAATCAATATTTTTGATATTTCCAATTAAAATTCAATATGTATAATTTTTTTTTTTTTACATTTTTTCATATTTTATTGGCTTAAGGGATCAAGCCAAAAAAGGTATGTATATTTAAATCAAAATATCTTCAAAACTATTGAAGATAAAATTTTTTCTCACTCAACCTTTTTTATAGAGAATTTAATTAGCTACAAAAAAGGTTTCTGACAAAATTCACGTAACTCGTATTTTCATCAAGATAATTAGCAAGTAAAATATTTTTTACTGTTTGTGGAACGATTTTTTCGTTTTATACACGCGATATAAATTTTTAATTACAAAAAAATAACGTTTAATAATTTTTTTTAACTAATGAAAATTTTTAGAATAATGAATCAAATTATGTGAATAGTCAAACAGATAATAATTCGATTGATCTCTTAATTTTTCATTGGAATTTTGTCGATAATTGATAATTCTTCATTAATCATTTGAAACTTTTCTGGAATGCATAGATACTTAATGTAATCAGTGATTAATAAACAATATATCTCAATCGAAATGTTTGATAAAGGCACTTAATCGACCCTATATAGTAGGGTAAAAATATTCATTTTTATATCGAAATACGATAATAAAAACCCAAGTAAAATTTTTTAAATGAAATTTTCCTTCGTAAAATCGTGTGTTTAGAATAGCTGCAACATATTTATCAGATGTGTTGTTACATGTAATTTACAGTGAAAAAAAAGAAAAAGAAAAAAAAAGTTAGCAGAATTTTAATAAATGATTTTTTTTGTCTGATAATTTTAGTGTTCAATTGCGCTCGATTTAAAATAAGTCAATTTTTAATACGCATACTATTGCATGTTTTGCGGATATGCTTCGTGCGCATTACCATGCTGCCATAGCAATTCATTTGCTGTCCTCTCGCAGAGAGAGAGCGCGCACACGAGCAACAGCATAACAAGAATAATCTAGCAACACGTGCACGAGTGTACCTACACGGCCTGTCGATTTTTTTTCACCCAACTATTCTTCTTCACTCGATTTCTCTCTCTTTCTATATATAAACGAATTATCTCTTCTCCGACGATTGCACAAGAAATGTCGTATTTTCCGAAAGTCAATTATATAATTCGAGGGATAAATTTCTGATCATACACTTTGAAATAAATTCTGCGGCTGAATTGTTTCCCGTGTAACCGTCTTGTGATAAACATCTCTCTTGTGGCGCTCTTTATTAGTTCGATGTAGGCACAAAGAAAGAGAGAGAGAATACACACACAGGGTTGCAATATCTTCCTCTGGCTATATACCTACTCTGAGAATTCAACTGATTGAACGCAAGGGGCCCTGGTAGCTTCCACAAGAGATTCGTGAATTTTTTCGCCGGTCAAATTGTAAGGCACTATCACGTCTTTACTTTCCGATACCCTCGAGGCCCACGCGTTCTAGAGCATCACGAGTGTGTCTATATACTCGATACATTCAATAAAAAAAATTCATTCGCATATTCAATCCGAAAAACGATTTGCTTTTTAAAACGACTCTTGTATTGGAAATATCTTAAAATATATATCGTTAAAAGTCATTTGTCATACGCAATATTTTATTAATACTATAAAAAAAAGGTAAAAATAATTTCGTCTTATTGAGCATGATAAAAATTTAGTTTTCACCTAAATGTCGAAAAAAAAGTAATTTTTTATCGGTAAAATAATGAAAAAGTTAAAATTATAATGATTTAAGGGTGGAAAAAAATTTTTAATTAAAAAATTTGAAGAAATTATGAAAAAATTAATTATATTGAATTTTTTCCAATCTTTTAATTTTTAAAAAAAAATTCAAGATATTTAATTTTTTTCAAATTTTAGTTTTTTGCATTTTAATTTTTGTTAATTTTTTTATTTTATGTGTGTCACATTTTTTTATTTAGAGCTATTATCGATGATTTATTTTAATTGTTGATTATCGCCTAAAATTGTCTGTATTTTACGTCATCACAACCCCGCGTAATTTTTTAATGCAAATATGTGGTGATTTTACGGTGGAAAAGTCGTCTGTTTTGATCCAAGTAACGGATTTGAATTGAATGTTAGTTGGAAATGTTTTTTAATGTTGTACAAAAATTAACAAAATGGCAATATGCAAAAAATTTTTACTCACTGCACTCTTGGAGACGTCCGCACTCACCAAAAACCCGGAAAGAACTGACTGTTGTCGTGGGAAAGTTCGGTGAGCCCGGCTTAATTGCTTTTTGATATCTTATCTCTGACGTGTACTGATATCAGGGAAAAATCAATATTGTCGACGTATCGGCCACGTAAGTCAGTTCTTCCCGGGTTTTCGGAGAGTGCACACACGTGTCAAGGCCTACAGTAGAGTTAAAAGCTTTTAAAATTTTGGTATATCAAAAAAAATTATGTTTTTAATTTATTTTGTTATTAATATCTAAATGCAGTCTCCTTAAAACTCAGCATACACGAATATACTTTTCCCACGTACGAGAGAGGAGATAGCGGTGGTAGTAACAGCCACCACAATTTTTATGTGGTCAGTCATAATCAGTTACTCATGTACAACGCCTCAAACACCGCAATTAAAATCTCTATTTATTATTTTACAAAAAATTTCAAACCATAAAAACTACTCAATAATTTATTTCAAAATTCCTAAAAATTACTCGAAAAAAAAACTTTTACAATCCCCCTCAAGTAAATTCTCGCCACATAAAGCTCTACATTTTATCAAAAATTGAAATTGAATAAATACTTATTTCGACGTTTCGACCACGTCGTACAGTTTTTCCCATCAGGTATTTAAAGAGTGGCAGACATATCAAAAGGCACACAGTTTGTTCAATAACCTATAATAAATTATAAATATTAAAAATTCCTAAATTAAAACTCCTCATAAAAAAAAAACAACTGCAGAAAAAAATAATAAAATAAATATTTCATCGTCTCTCGAGTAAATTTTTCACCAGAGATAAAGATTTTCATACATTTAAACTAGTTATCTCTGATTATATACGTATGTAATTGTTGCAGAATTCTCTCCGGATGCGCATCATTCGCGTATAGCGAGCAAAAAACTCACCGACGACTTTCTTGTGAATCGCTGGGTGCGAAGAGACGGAATACAACGCAACGCGCGAGTGCACGAAGCAAAACAAGCGAGACTAAGGCTCAAAAAAAAAAATAATAATAATAATAATAAACAAAGAAAAAAGACGAGGGGGGAGAAAAAAAAATGAGGGAGAGCCGCGATGTGTACAAGTGTGCCGTATCGCACAGCGCGGCTTAAGGCGATCTGGTGAGAAGTACAATCGTGATATTTACACACGATAATTATTCCATAATTTACCCACCGGGAAATAATATCAAGGATCTATATATCTATACGTTTATGGCCAACTCGTGCGCTGCATCACACTTGCGCGCATCAGATTTTAATTGATAATAAAAAAATTACTCCTTACGATAATTCAGCTTGATTGGTTATTGGTTCATTTACGACACTCATAAATTAATAAAATAACAAGTGTGTAAAAATATTTAATTTATCGCACATGTGTTTATATATACATGTATATATATTGCAGCCACTAAATCAGCATAAATCACCATCGATAGTTCAACTTATCGATCCATTAACATTGTAGTAATAGAGTTGTACTGCTAAGGTTATTGGTGTCCTCTTAATAACAAGCTTATCGCAAGCTGAATAACAGAGTCCGCTTGAGTTATGGCACCGTCTCAACTCCACCCCTTCGCCGCTCTCACATACTCTCAGGCATAGCATCAGTTGATAGTAGTCGAGGTTCGGGCGTTGTCAGACTCGCTCATATAAGTGTTCACTTTTCATTTATATAATTGTATTTATTTATCCTAACTGCCCGCAAGTTATTTTCATCACGTTTAGCGATTTTTTTATTGAATAAAAAAAAAATCATTTATTAATTTTTTCACGCAAATCTAGGGGCGAAAAAAAATATAATCTCAAAGGAAAAAAAAAAAAAAAACAGAAAAAATTGATAAGAGCAAACGAAAATTGTATCTTTGAATTATAAATAATTTTGAAAACCTTGTTAGAAAGATTTTTAAAAAATCGTATCATTTTTTTTTTTTTTTATAAATTTAGCATTTGGGAAAAATTTTTTTAATTGAACAAAAAAATTTTTTATTAATGCGCAAAAAACGATTTTGATGTTATTTAGTTTTTTTTTTTTAATTCCATGATACATGAAAATATACGTAACAATTTTTTTTTATCAATTTGACAAGTGAAAAAAAAACTTTTTTATATCGAAAAAATTTTTCATTGACGCAAAAGAACTGATATTGTTGTTATTTAATTTGTTTAAACCTTCATTATACATAATTATAATAGTAATACAGTTCAAGGCCATATTTTTCAAGAAATTATAATTTTCTACCGGAAAAAAAAAAATTTTTTGTAGTTTTGTTTGAAGCTGAAAAAAAATTTTTTTCCCAACGTAAACGATTGCAAAAATTGATTTTGAGATTTAGAAATTTTTTTTAATAAAAAAACTACTGGGTGGGAAATTATTGTGGATGCGGTTTTTGTGGGTAATTTTATGGCTGAAGGTAAAATTTAGTTAAAAAGTATTAAATGGAAATTTAGCTGATGCAGCAGTAGTTGGAGGTGGGCTGCTGCTCCTGTTTTTATCGTTGGCCGTGTTGGTTAATTCGGTAATCGTGAAATTCGTCATACAATAAATCAATTGACCGGCGGAAATGGCACGGCAATTTAATGCTGTTAAATTGCACGACTCACCAACCTACTCATCAGAGACTAAACGCGTTACAGATTTTTAATGGGCACTGCCTCTCGTCGCGCATTCGAGTGGGGGCACACACACAGGATTTTCGACAATTATCACTGACCACTTCTGATCGAGCGAAATCACAAAATCCTACACTATCACGCGTGCTCAATCATATTTCACTCCACATCGCTTTTTACCTCATGTATAAATGTTACAACAAATCACATTTTTAAATTTTAACCACAAAAAAAAATTAATATTTTGAGCATAAATACCAAAAAAATAGAAAAAAAAATTTTTTTTTCAGTATTCAAACTCTTGAATTAGTTTTTTAAAAGTATACCAATAGTTTTAAATCCATTTTCAAGTGTTAAATTCATAAAAAATGTAATAAAAAAAATTTTTTTTTTCGAAAATTTGAATTTTCAACTCATAATATGTTTTAAAATTTTTTATTTATTTTTCGTGAATCTATATCTTTTTATATCTAGCAGAGAAATTCCATTTTGGTTCCAATATTCTGTCAGTGCACGGAAGCAAAAAAATGTATCAAATAAACGAGACCTGGTGCGGTTTGAGGTCCGAAACGATTCAGGACAAAGTTTCCACGTGGAGTATAGAAAAAAAACCACTCCGAGTATTGAGAATTTGATGTGAAGCGTCAAAAAAAAAATCATGCGTGGATAAAATCGATTAAAAGCCGCCGGCAACTGAAGAAAAACCATTTTTACCGAAATTTTTTTCACGCGCTCTACATCTCTCACGGACATTTATTGCCTCTCACACGATAAATAATAAGTCACGCAAAGTAGTATATGCTGGCCCGGAACAGAGCAGTGCATCGTGGCCCAATCGATCGAATCGTGCTAGGTACGGACCAAGAGAAGAAAAAGAGCCGAATGGTAGAACACATAAAGTCACGCTGCATCACGTCGCGAAGACGGCGCACGATTGCGGGAGACTTGAAGAAAGGATCAACTCTCATGAAGCCTCGCGTTGCCGAGTCTCCAGTGCGTGCAATGCGAAACGTGACATTACCCACCCGCGTCCAGTCACTTTTTCTTTGGCTTCTATCATGAAATTCCCTCCTTTCGTTGCGCCTCGTCGCGCGCAGAATTTTTTTTTCTTTTAACAATTTTTTTTTTATTCTAACCATACCCACCGCCGGTATTTTTAAATGAAAAATTGGTTTGTTTAAACAATAACAAGCTTCAAAAATCGAAAAAAAAAAAAATTTTTTAAACACTTTTTTCAGCCTAAAATATGTGAAAAATATTTTTTTAATTTTATCTGCAGACAAAAAAAAATTTTTATTGTCAAAATTTTATGATAGATGATTTTTTTCGAGTGTTTTTAAATATTGAGATTTTTTCGAACAATAAGTTGAATAACTAAAAAAAATTTTCAACTAATTTTGTTGACAAAAATCTCTAAAAATTCAAAAAAAAAAAAATCGGAAGGTTTTTTAGTGTGAAATAATATATTTGATGGAGTATGAGAAAAGCGAGAGTAAAGTGAGTATGAGATAAAAAGTATGAGAAAAAGAATAGCAAAAACTCTTAACCTGCGATGAAAACTTTTGTAAAAAATTTCACTGAAGGAATTATCCAAACAAAATAATTATTCCTAATATCTGTCAGATAAACTGTGATTTTAAAAAACAAGAAATTAAATAAACAACATATTAAATAAATAATAAAAACACTTGGAAAATATTTCAAATCTATCCCAGGAAACTAAAAAAAAAAAAATTATTTTAAAACCTTAAAAAAATTGAATTAAAGTAATTTAAAAATTCAAAAAAGTGCAAAAAAATTTTTAACAATGGAAAAAAATTCCTATATTTCAAGTTTTTACATTTGAATCGATTCTAGGAATTTATTCCACGTACTA
This sequence comes from Macrocentrus cingulum, assembly GCA_002156465.1. Classification (NCBI taxonomy): domain Eukaryota; kingdom Metazoa; phylum Arthropoda; class Insecta; order Hymenoptera; family Braconidae; genus Macrocentrus; species Macrocentrus cingulum. The sequence continues at coordinate 36,095 of MVJL01000345.1, read as the reverse complement.
CACAGTCTCGATATTTTTTTAAAAATATTTAAAAAAAAATAATAAATCGATTTTTTCGTTGATAATATAGAATGTTGAAAGGTAGGATAAAAATTTTACAGCATCGAACAGACATTATAAAAATTCATAAGTGGAGAAATCGGTTATACGGAGAAACCAATTTATCGATTGGGTTTCACAAGATCGTCGTAATGCGGTATATAATATCCTGCTTTAGAATATAAGGGTCACGTCTGCGTCTCTGCACGCACGTGCGTCCCAACAACTCGCGCGGCCAAGCGAGATTCGAGTAGGTAGACAAAGAGATGATAAACCTCAACAAAAGAGCCTTTCGCGAATAAGTAGTTGTGTATTAGTCGTGGTGGAAGTTGTGGACGCAGTGGGCGGTTCTGCATGCGTGCGTGATCGTGATCACAGCGATGATGGTAAGATAGGATGCCTCATACGCCTCTACGTCTTGCAGGGTGGTCCAAAATGCAATACGCGACTTGAAAATTCGCCAGATGAGACCAGGCCCAAGACCCTCGCTTTCTTTCATTTTTTTTCACTTTACGCATTTTTTCAAATTTTATTTATCTATTTTTCAGTCAAATTAATAAACAACAAGATTTTGAACAGTTATTTGCTGCACTTGGGCGATATGTATACAGTGATTTTGATGTATGATGGTGATAAATTTAGAGACTAATCGTTAATTATTGATGTATGGTTTCCTGTGCTTATAGTTCGATACTCTTCACTTCTTCGAGAAGATAAATTAATCGTGACACTAATTGAGATTTAATAAATCATGGTTTCATGTCGTAAAAATATACTTTTAGAATTTTTTAACAATAATTCAGCAAAAATCCACGACAAAATATCGCGTCACCAATGCCAAAAACGATGAATTTTTTTAAAAAACATTGTAAAATTATAAAAAATTAAGTATTACTGGTATTTTAGAGTGTTCGGTTAATAATAAAACAAGTTTTTTTTTCAAACAAATTTTTTGAAGGGGCAACCCCTTGGAAATCGCGAAATTTTCGAGATTTTTTTAGTTTTTTCGTGATAACTCGATAAGTAAGCGAGATAATCGAAAAAAACTATAGAAATCAAATAATTTACCATTAAATTTTATACAAAAAATGTTCAATAAACTTTTTTGTAACTTCCTCAGTTTTTAAGATATTATTGATTTTTAAAAATTTCTATTTTTCAAAATATCTCAAAAATACGACGAAATATCGAAAAATTATATTCCACATTTTTTGTAGAAAATTAAATTACTTTTAATTTAACTCTCATAATATTTTTCGCTATGTCGCGTTGTAACTGAGTTATCAGCAAAAAACCAAAAAAAGAACAAAAAAAGCCGAGATTTCCAACGGGATATATATTTTTTAAAAATTTTACTAAAATAAAAAATTTTACCAAATGTTATCAATACAAAACAACAGGAAATTCATTATGAAAATTGATTCAACTAAAAAAAAAAAAAAAAAAAAATTTCGTCTGACTAAACACAGGTTATTCTACTTCTAAAAAAATTCAACATAAATAAATAATTATTTTAAAAAATTCTCTGCGTTAAAATAAATAAAATACTTATAATTTCAGGCTAAAATATTTTTTTTTTTTCAACTCAAATAAAAGCCTTAAAATTGAGAATATGTTGAAAACAAGAGGCACACATTAAACCGCCGTTTGCCCTGCATTATAAAACACTATACAACGGTGTGCGTAGGCGAGTTAGCCTAGTGAGGTTAGCACACAAGGGGGATGAGCCTCGATAACGTCCTCATGGATCCCGCAATCCGGAATGTACGATTAGGTATTCCTATCGCTTCAGCAGGATCTCGATTCGCGTGCGCTCGTGCCTCGATCCGTTTTCTCGTGCACACACACCGCGAGACTGACCGCGTGCACACGGCACTTGTACTTCTTTTGCGTTGCGGACTGACCCCATCTGACCCACGAGGATGTCCTCGTTCACGGTGTGCTCCGCGGCTACTTCACGACGGATATATTCAGGTTTATTTAATTCCGGAGGCACAAATCGCGCTTCGCAACTGCATTTAAATTAATCGCACTGCGCATATATATATAAATCCACGTGTCGAAAATTAAATCGTATGGACAATGGAGAAAAAACTAGGGTCATTCTCGCTTCATAATTATTACCCACAGTCACACACATACAGGCACCCACGCTTCTGTCCTCTCGCACCCATCTAATTGGACACACGACGCTGACTGGCTTCTTCATCGATCTCGTCGCAGCTTCTCGGAAATTCTTCCAACATTTTCGATCGCCTTCGGTTAAATTGAGAGTTACGATTACATCCCTGTCGACGCCGATCGCCCGCGACATCGCTCGTTCAAGCCATTTCATCTTCGACTGATGGATATGTGAGTTATTTTAAGTGAGAAACGTAGAAATTACTCATTTTGGATATTTAAAATTATTTTTTATGTTGAAAAATGAAATTAAAAAATTTTTTTTATTAATTTTCGTCAATTTCAGACGAAAAATTCATCGAAATATGTGTTAAAAGGTTAAAAAGTTTCTTTTCAACGAAAAATCTAAAAAAAAAAAACTACGAATATGTTGTAGAGATTTTTTTGAAGCTTTAGAAAATATACTTTTTTTAAAGGCTAAAAAAATTCTATCAAAAAAATCATCATTGTACATTAGCCATCGAAAATCCCTTATAAAAATCCATTACAACAATAATTAAAGTCGCAATTGACAAGTGACTGATGTTAAATTGAGAAAGCGCGAGTTTCTGAGAAGTTCAGAACATTTTACTTGCCAATATCTCGATGAGGATGCGAGTGTGATTAATTTTGCTAGAAACCTTTTTTGTAGCTAATAAAATTTCCTACAAAAAAGGTCTCTTGCAAAAAAAATCAATCTTCAATAGTTTTTAAGATATTTCGATTTAAAACAGCAACGATATTTTTTATACATTTCTAACTTAAAACACGTGACATTTTACTTTCCTAATATCTTGATAAGAGTGCGAGATAGGAACATTTTGGTTAGAACCTTTTTCGTAGCTAATAAAATTTTCTACAAAAAAGAATTCTTGCAAAAAATTTATATCTTCGATGGTTTTGAAGATATTTAGATTTAAAACAGCAAAATAATTTTATAAATATACTTTTTTAATATTGGAAATGAAAAAAAATGTTAAATACGAAAAATCATCAGAAATATTGTATTATAGATATAAAAAAAATTGCAACAGGACGAAAAAATCAAACGTATATATTTGTGGTCAGTTTAGCTTGAAAAGTTTTTATTTTTCCTTACCAAAATAGGGAAGAAAAAAGGGTGATTATTTTATGGGTGTCGAGGTCTCACGCTCTACTTTATTGTATCATTATAAGCAGCCCTCGAAATTTATACGTACAGAAAGAGCTGAGGCAGGTACACACATACTCAAAGGATGATGGTGCGCAGAGAGTTCACGCGCGAGGTCATTGGGCAGCCTGCCCGACAACAAATCATGGCTAATGATCTACTCGTATATACCTCTTTGTGTATAGGCTAAGGAAGGAAGGCAGGAAGGCATCAGGAAGGAAGACAGAGCGCATGGGGCCTCATCGGCGGCTCTCTACTCGCATATCCGCGTGTGCGCCTCGTTTTCTCTCGCGCGCGCCTTATTCGAGAGCGCTGTGTGGATCTTATGACAAAGCTCAACGCCAGCGCAATCTTCTCTGATGCGTATATGCTATACTGCTTAAATTAAATACATTATATAGCTCACACTGCGATCATCGTGAGAAAACCCTTTGCACCAATTAGCTTTGAGCTTTAATTATTATTCTGCGCTCAAGAATTTACGCCGAGTTGTCTCGTGCAAAAGCTGTTTTATCTCCTTCATTTAAATTTGTTTGTTTTGTTTTTTTTATAATAAACACGTTTTTTTATCGTTTTATTCTTTTTAAATTTTACTTCAGTTCTGAATTGATTATTTATTATTGATAATAGAATTTTTTTGAGTGTTAAAAAATCGATAAATGTTAAAATTTTGAATTTAAAAAAATTTAATTTCATGAAAAAATCGACAAAAATTTAAATTTTGTTGCTCAAATAATTTTCTCTACAAAGTTTTATTATTGATTTGTCGGGGGAAAATTATTTAAAAATTATTAGTTGGATTAAAAATTAAATTATTTATCGCTGCAGATTGTTTAAGACACTACTTTAAGTCTGAAAAATTTCTTTTACTAGGAATTGATTTCTTTTTATGTTTGGAAGAATTTTTTGACTGTATATATATGGTTACGATTAATCAAAGGATTTTTTTTACGGTTTTTAATAAAAAAAAAAAAATTTTCTGAAAAATTAATATTAAATTTATGTCTTTTTTTTATGATCAACATGGTTAACCTAGCTTTCATAACCCTTAGAATAACTATTAAAAAAATTTTGTATAGTTGGATATATTTTTTAGAGATATTTGTATTTTTTGAAGAATACTAGAAAAAAATTTTTTTTTCCCGACTTAAATCAGTCTTAAACTCTCAAATAATAGAAAATAGTTGTAATAAATTTTATATACAACTGTTTGTATTGTTAAATCATTGACTGCAAACTAAAACCCCACCTGAAACGGAATAAAAATGTGAAAATAGACAATAGTTGATGGAATTTATGCTGCATACAATGCGCGAGAGTCTTGCACATAAACACGAAAATACTGAAAGTATATAGCAAGCGAAAGAAAACAGCAGAAAACAGGGAAAATTTATTGAGACGAGTGTATATATACATAATGACAAGTAGTACTAGATAATTTACTGAAATGTGCACCTTGTGAATTTTCGATGCGGTTGAGGAATCTGAGGGCGCGGCACATATATATACAAGAAGCCCACACACAGCATGTTATACACACGAAAGAATGCAAACAATGCCGGAAGTACGTAAAAACGGATGTATATTATAATATTTCTCTACGCATCTGTGCCTCCTGCGCGACCAATATCGTCATCATCGCGAATTAACGCACGATAAAAACGCGAAAAAACCTTTAAACAATGAAAAAAAAAAATTTTTTTAATACAAAATAGATTCGAAAAGTCCCAAATGCAATCAAATAAATCATCAAAAGCTCAAATTTGCAATAAAACTCACAAAAATACAAAATATTGCACGTCTTACACCAAGAAATTATATCACCAAAAAATTGAGACGTCTTTACTCGCTAATATCTCGATAAGAATGCAAAATAAAAAAATTTTGATCTCAATTTTTTTTGTAGTTAACAAAATTTTCTACAAACAAGATCTCTTACAAAAAATTTTTATCTCCAGTAGTTTTGAAAATATTTCGATTTTAAAAAGCAATGTAATTTTTATACATGCATTTCTAGCTTCAAACACGTGACATTTTATTTGCCTAATATCTCGATAAGGATGCACATTAAAAAGATTTTGATAAAAACCTTTTTTGTAGCTAATAAAATTCTCTATAAAAACGATTTCTTAAGAAAAATTCGTATAATCTACAGCTTCAAAGATATTTTGATTTAAAACAGCAACATAATATTACCTGCACGCCTTTTTGACTTTATAATCATTTAATTAATATTTAAAAAAACCTTTCAAACAATAATAAGTTCAAATTTATCATTTTGAATTGTTAATTGAACAAAATAATTTTTAAAAATTTTTTTATAGTGAAGTTTATGTTGAAAACTGTTCAGAGAAAAAAATCCAAAAACTACTTGAATAAATTCATGAACAGGCCGTTGTTGTATGAGTCAATTAAATATTTTTCATACGTGCATATACGCAGATCCATTGAATAGAAGGGGTGTAATTAAATTTATTAATAGCCTCCTGTGCGATGTTGGAAAGTTAAAAAATTCGGTGAGTATTTGGCGATTAAGAGAGGAATAAGGCAACAGCAGTAGAGAAAGATCAATGATCTTGAGCACACACACATACACATTAGCAAACGCCTGCTTTGCACAGCTTTGTTCGCGCTCATTAGTTCGTTCCACGAGAGAGAATCGAATTTATTTCATTGAATCGCGCGCACAGAGATAAAGAAGTGCGTCTGGGGCCACCGTGGAAGCCATTGGGCAATCGTCATTAATAGGAGATTTCGCAGATTAGGCAACCTTGACTCTATAAAAAGGCATGTAGCGTGTGTGTCTCAGAGAGGCTGCGTGCGTGCGCCCATTTTTGACTCTGTCGAAGGTCGCATGACGCAATTTTTCTGCGAAACTCACTTCTACTCAGAGAGACACATGGTGATTAAAAAAAAAAAAACAGAAAAAAATTGCACTGATGATGTATCCACGAGGAATTTTGCGAGCGAAATTTCGGCACGACATCACATAGACTGTGGGCATAAAAAAAAGGACCAAGAGGTGCGGACTCTTTTTGCAAAACGTGACGACACGATGCCAGTGCGTGCAATCTCCTCGCTTCGTTGGCCGAGGGAACGAGACAACGTGGCCTCGGGGGCTTTTATACTCTCCCTCTACTATATAGGAGATGGTCAAAGGAGAAGTTCCAGTCCGATAAGCTCATATCGCACGACAGTCCTTTGCTTGTAGATTCCGCACTGATTAAATATCTGCTGATGAAAGTAACAATTAAATCACGCCTATTCGTATACGCTACTCGCGATTGAGATGTTTCTGGGTCGTGAATTAATTCAAACATTTTCTCAAACTAAACAGGTATAGTTTTATAAAAAAGTTATTTTTAGAAAAATTTTACTATACTATAGACATTTTTAAATGGGGATATATACTATTAGAAATTATTTAGACAATCTATACATCGCAAGCCAAAAACGCGTTCAGCAAAAAGTTGAAAACATTTTACATATAGACTGATATTTCAACTAAGGAGATGAGTTAGACAATTTTTGCTAAGAACTTTTTTTGTAAATAATTAAATTTTCTATAAAAAAGATATCTTGAGAAAAATTTGTATCTTTAATAGCTTCGAGAATATTTTGATTTAAAGCAGCAATGGTACTTTTTATACATGTTTTTTATGTTTAAACAGGTGTGACATTTTATTTGGTTAATATCTTGATAAGGATGCAAATTTGATGAATTTTGTTAAGAAGCTTTTTTGTAGCTAGTAAAATTCTCTATAAAAACGGTCTCTTGATAAATATTTTTATTTTCAGTAGTTTATAAGATATTTTAATTTGAAACCGCAAATTAATTTTTCACATATACGCCTTTTTGACTTTAGATACACAACAATCATTTTTCTTCCATGTAAAACTATACAAGGAACGATGAAGTGAAATGACCCCTATATACCTCATATTACCCCAACTACCCCCTTCGTTAAATCAAAAATTTTTCCACAACAGGAAAAACCTCAAAACCATAAGAAAATCAAATTTCACCATATTTCAAGCCCCAAAATCAATACTTCTGGTATGAAAAAACGCCTGCCAACCGCTAAAAAAATCAGTGTCATCGATTAGAGAAAAAGGGGGCCTTCTTCATGGAGAAGAAAAAAAACGCCTGGACGCAGCTCACGCAGCGATCTTATAAAGAGTTCGGGGAAGCGCGGCAGAGAAAAAAGATGGCAGGTATAAGGCCCTTTTGCTCGCGATACGCGCTCTCGATGGGACTGAGCATCCAACGTGGCTGCTCAGCTCACGCGGGACGCTGATCTGTGACCCGGATCCTCCCTACTACTACACCACCGTAGCCCTATTGCTCGTTCTCTCGTCGTCCGCTTGGACCAAGTGCATCGCCTCCTCCTACCACTGTAGCAGCTATGCTACATCCGCGAGGATCCTGAGAGCGCACGCATTGCCGATAAAAAAGCGTGGACGCCACGCTGCGGAGTTTTACTGAATACGTAATTCCACGGTCAAGGTTCAGCCAATAATCTGGTTCAGTGGCCGCCCCGCGCGCACTACTCGCGTACTATCTGCGAATCTGATGCTGTGCGCAGTACGCTGTAATCTTTGCCTCTGGCTTCACGATCAGAAGGTGGTGCTTGTGGACCGCGAGGGCATCCTCACGCTTTTTTCCCGCTTTCGTTCGTTGGGGTTCTCTCAATGCAGGTAATAGCCACTGTCGTGTGGCCTGCGATGTATATATATACGCTACTTGTGTATATAAGCGCGACTTCTTGTCTTTGAGACACGATGGATCGCCGTAATTCACGACCTTACGATTATGTTAACTGATTCTACGACTTTTCCTCACATCAAAACGTCACGTTTCAATTTTCTTCTCGTTTCGAGAATGATTTTATGCGCACTACTATATACCGTGTGAAAACCGCGGGGATTTTTATTTATTATTTTAATTCGTAGATGAATTGACGTCTAAACATATACCCAGGACGAAAAAATTCGAGTTTTTTTTAATTATTTAGGAGCGACGTTTAGTCTTTCTATAGAGCCACTAATAAAACTCGGGTTTTTAAACCGTCGCGGTTAGTCTTTTGGATTGTTTTCTGAAAGACTCTAGTCTGTCAACTGTCGCGCAGGTCTCGCGAATACTAATAAAACTCGGGTTTTTAAACCGTCGCGGTTAGTCTTTTGGATTGTTTTCTGAAAGACTCTAGTCTGTCAACTGTCGCGCAGGTCTCGCGAATCGCACTTTTTGAAGACTCGAGTCTCGTGTTGTCTTTCCGATTCGAACGTTGCACACGCTCAGAGACGACAGTGTGCCAACGAGAGCTCAAAGACTCTAACTTCTTCGGGTTGTCGTACCAAAATTTTTCCAAGTTCTTCGTGAAGAACTTGGAAAATTTTCAGCCGAGCTGGAGGAACTTGGAAAATTTCTGGCTGAGCTGCTACCGGGATGGATTTTAGAATAAATGCCTCAAACCACGCAATATTTCTATTAAACTTTAAATTTATAAATAATATAATTACGTATAATAAAAGTTAAATTCAATGCATTTACTTGATCTAAATAATTATTTCGCTTTTCAATTATGCTCATCGAATCGCATTTATCGCAAGATAATTATCAAGATTATTTTTGTTCATAAATATAAAAAATAAATAATAATAAGTTCACACGTTCATCAATATAAATAAAATCATAGAGAAAGTCTATTTAATTGTAATTACTCAGTTGAAATGTAAAATAACAAAATTAAATAATAATAAGTTCACACGTTCATCAATATAAATAAAATCATAGAGAAAGTCTATTTAATTGTAATTACTCAGTTGAAATGTAAAATAACAAAATCTTATAATTTACAGTTGAAAAAAATTAATTATTCTGTATTACGACAATAAAAGTCGATCTAGACTTTAGTCTCTCTATTTATTAGAGGCTGCAGTTTATAATTTACAGTTGAAAAAAATTAATTATTCTGTATTACGACAATAAAAGTCGATCTAGACTTTAGTCTCTCTATTTATTAGAGGCTGCAGTCTCAACGATGAATTGTCTCTATATGTGAGAGACGAGACGCTACTTTAGTCTCTCTATTTATTAGAGGCTGCAGTCTCAACGATGAATTGTCTCTATATGTGAGAGACGAGACGCGTGAGACATCGTAATGTAGACAAGAGACTCTATTCAAGAGTCTACAGTCATCAGAGTCTTGAGATTTTAAACAGTCTCGCTCAGTATGAGACGAGACGCGTGAGACATCGTAATGTAGACAAGAGACTCTATTCAAGAGTCTACAGTCATCAGAGTCTTGAGATTTTAAACAGTCTCGCTCAGTATGTCAATAGAAAGCCTTTGTTCAGTGGATAAAAATTTCACTGATTTGATTCGCTATCCAATTTCAATCTATAAAAGCCCGAATTTTTCCACCTTGGGTATTTTTGCATTGTTATATAAACAATAGTACAGTTCCAATAGAGTTCGGTATAAAAGCATAGGCATTTTATTTTCTATATATCTCGAAAATGATGGGTTTTAGTGTTGAATTCAAGCAATGATAAATACATTCACGCAAACATATACACTAGCATACATACAAGCACTTACACTCACACACGGGGACACGAGCGATAAGAGTGTCAATCCACAAAAAGGAATGTAGCGAGTCAGTTGGCTCTAATAAACCAAGCTGTACTGTTGTACTCTTTCTGCTCACTACTTGAATTCACCTCGTGTCACTGTCCCACTGATCCTGCCTAATTCCAACATTTAGAAGATTTTTTGTTGAATTATTTATTGTCGGCAAAAAAAAGATCTACAAAAAATACCTCTATCGAATTTTCTCCAAGATTCGTTATTTTTGAGATATTTGTTGATTTTAAACTTGTTGATTTTAAACTTTATGCCGTAGAAATTTTTTCTTCAGGTTTCAATAAATTTTTAATATCCTCTAAATATATTTAAAATAATAAAAAAATTACAATTATAAAATAAACATGCATATTTAAAAAAATACGACCCTTAAAACGAATGATGAAGTGTTGCTGTTTTTTTTGCTCGAGAGAATTTTCAGTATGCAATTTTTTTTCTCAATTGCATCGAAGATTATTCCACTCTAGACATTTGAATGATCGATAAAGACACGGCGAGTAGAGCAAAAATATATCTACGTTGAATTTCTTTTTTGCATAGAAAAAAAAAAAAACAACCAGTGAGGAGAAAAGCAACGGATATCACTGGGAACGTCGGGTTATGAATGGAGAAAGTAATTTTCAACTTGGCAAGTCTTCGTTTTCTCTGTCTCAAGTTCTTTTTTTTTTATTATTTCTAGCAGAGTTATGCAGAAAAAAAGAAGGCACTTTGCCGAGCAATATCACGGCATTAAAACAATTTTTTCGTGAATTAAAAAATCAAATAAATTGTTCGTGATTAATTACAGGAAGAATAGTCAATAAATATGAACAATGAATGTTTTTTTTTTTTCGGACAACACAAAGACAAGACCGGACTTTCGCGTAGAAGTTTGCATTTCAAAATTTAAATCTATAGCTTGTAATAAATATAAAAGTCGGCTCTCTCTCTAGAATGTGCCCGAGCACGAGTACGAAAAATGCGAGAGAGCCCGTGAGGAGAGGCTACATATTATTTGGCATAGCTCCAACCGGCCGCAAGGCTCGCTTCATGTTTTTCATCTTAACGCGGCCCTGTCCCCCTGAACAAAAGACAAATCCAACGTGAAAACGTGTGGGAATAAAAAAAAAAACCCACCCCGAGCTCACTTCCATATCGACAATGCGACAGAAAAAAATATTCCTCCATCATTACTTCCTCTTGCATTTCTTCCAATGTATTCCTGATTTTTTTCCGCTCTTTTTTTTTTTTTTACGTATTTCATGAATAATGGGAAAAAATGAGCAATCTACAGCACTCTTGGACGACTATATGTGTGTAGAAACGTGACAAAAAAATTTTTAAAATAAAAAAAATTCTTATGACAGTACATTGTATTCGTAAAAGAAAAAAAAATTGATTTTTACAATCAATTTAAAGTTTAGATTTTTCATAGAGAAAAAATTTTCAAAGAAATTGAATTATAGTCCGTTAAAAATCTCGTTTTCGTTAATTTTTTTGGTTTTCCACCGATAACTTGGCAACTAAGCGAAATAATGAAAAATATTATATAACTCAAATTAAATCAAATTAAATTTCCTACAAAAAATATAGAATACATTATTTTGATATTTTGCTTTATTTTTGAGATATTTAAAAAAATAAAAATTTCAAAAAATTAATAAAATGTTAAAAACCATGAGAGTTAGAAAAAAATTTATTGAACGATTTTTATAGAAAATTTAAACCCTCATCATTTACTTTTTGTAACATTTTTCATTATCTCGCTTATTTACCGAGTTATTTCGAAAAAACTAAAAAAAAAAACATCACAAAATCTGTTAGATATCTAATGAGTACCCCGTTGGAAATTTGCGAAAAATAAAAAAAAAATTTTTACCTCAATCAAACACCCTAAAACTTATTTTTGATATAAAGATATACTCAATTGTGGTTAATTTTGAGATTTTTTTTCGAACATATGCCCCCTATTGGCATTAAAATGACGAGATAAATTTTTTTCCAGCAGAAAAATCATTTTAAAATCGATTATTTACATTCAATCGTCATCAAATATTAACTTGGATGATCAGAAACTCATATCGAGACTTGAATAAAATAAGTAAAATTTTTTCACCCTTGTATATCAGTGAATTTTCACAGCTGCCACAAGATAACAACAACAGAGAGCGTAAAAGTTCATTGCCATGAGTCCTGGTGGCGAGAGAGAGAGTATGTCTTATATTCCTGGACGACGAAACACCGTTACGAGAATGGCTTTGACGCGGGATGATCCTTTGATCGCGTCCAGGAAGAGCTGCGGTAGAGGTTGGAACGAGTTCACGCGCGCGGGAATCATTCGTGTAACTTTACTGCTCCATTGATAAAGGTGCGTACTTTGCTGCATGGGAATTGGAGCACCGATAGCTACATCGTGAGCGCTCTCTAAACATCAGCACACGCGCGGCAGCGACGACAATTCCTCAGTTATAAATCACGCGGGTAATTTTCCACTGCGGTAGGTTATGTTGTTTGCCAATTCTACTCATGCTCGACGTATTAGCTCTCATATTTGCGTCTTGTCGCAATTTAATTCCATGCCACGCGGAAATAAATTGCGCAGATGATTAACACCAAACGTGGGAGGGCAGATTTTCATCGCTAATGCACGCATATCATTTTCATATGTTGGTGCAGGGTGTCTTAAAAATCATTATTTCATCGCGTTTCCACGGATACCTGTTTAATCGTTAGTTTTCGTCGGATATTCGCATTATCTCACGAAATATCCACACTATTCAAACTCGAAATTTTATAAATTTCAATTATTTTAATGTAGATTGAATTAAAATTTTAAATTTAATTCAATTTTACCACTCAAAAGAAAACTATGAATTAAAAAAAATAATATATAATTTCGAAAAATTTATTAAATAATTGTATCATCGCATGTAGGAGAATCTAGGGCAAAATATGAGGAAAAAACTCTTAAAACAGCAATAAAGTAACAAATAATAAATTTAAAAAAAAATTGTTTTGACAGTTTGAACGAAAAATATAATTTTTTTTTTGTGATCGAATACAGAGAGTTTGAAGGTCGTAAAAATACGGTTTCGTGGTGGATGATCGATGTGGATAAAACGGTTGCACGAAACACGCCAGAGACAGAAAGAGAGAGAATGAGAAAGAAGGACGATTGAGAGAGCGCAAATTGGACGATCCACTCGGCAATTACGAATTCGATTAAACGGCGGAATTAAATTGCATGATTACAGAACGACCGCGGAGGATTATCGTCGCGGATAGGTATACGCAGATATGAAAAAAAAAATGTTGCGTTGAGACATTGAGACGAGATATATGGGTATGTGCATTGAAGAAGAGCATTGCGTAGAGACGATCACATCGATAATATACGCAAGTAGGAATTACACGTATACAGGTTATACTCTCTGGCAATTAACGGCGAGCGACAGCCGTCCACATAAATCAAGCGTAATAACCCCAATCCAGGTTGGATAACTCGCGTGCGACTGGCCGTTCTCTAGCTTTCGATAAATATTCGCGTCTAGAAAATTCATGTTCACAATTACGAATTTTTTTTCTTTTTTTCATCAGCTGTTTTACCTTCAAAATCTCCATACAGCGAAATTTACCACTTATACACTGTTTAATAAAAATGAACTGGAAAAAAAAAATTTTTCATTTAGTTGTAGTTAAACGATTTTTGAGGAAAATTAATTTTTTTATAGTTAAATATCTTCTAAACTATTGAAGATAGAAATTTTTATCACGAAATCTTTTTTATAGAGAATTTTATTACCTATAAAAAAGATTCTTATCAAAATTTATCTAATTTTCATCCTTATCAAGATATCAGGGAGTAAAAAAATTTTTATTTTTTGGGAATATACGCTTTTTTGGTTTTAGACACGCAAAATAATATTTTAGAGTGTAGTACAACAATTTAACTGATTTTTTTTGTTTTGTTAAATCTTTTAACAATTCAACTAATCATTTTAAAAAATCTATAAATTTAAAAAATCATTCAAATATAACAAAAACTATTCATTTTTCCCCATCTAAAAATATTTTTCATCTCTCAATTTGTAAAAATTTCCCATAATTCTTCCCTCATCATCCAAAATCCTACTATGAGCAATCTTACAAGAGGTATAATCCTTAAAAAAAATTCTATAATCAAAAAAACTGCATTAATAATTTTTTTTAGTTCAAAAATGTTCCATTTTTTCAATTCTGATTCCAAAAAAAACACAAAAAGTTAAACATTCTTTAAACAAAATAAACAAAAACCTTTATAAAAACATCTCACATCATTTATCCTATACAGAAAAAAAAATTTTTTTTGCAGTTAAAGCAAAAAAAACTGATTTTCAACCCTATTAGCAAGTATTGAACGAGATTTTCCATATATTTTGCAAAGAAAACTTAACAAAAAAAAATTACAAATATCTATGTTGGTAGAAAATACGTTAAAGAGCGAGAGGACAGAATATTTACAATAAATGCGATTTACACAAGAGGCTTTTGTCCCCGAGAGCGGAGGGGCTTAGGCTCTTTACTGATGCGCGTTGCTGGACAACTGTTGCTGATACTAGTACATCCATTATTACAGCATTACGACTGGGCATCGCAGCGTGCGCACGCCTCGGTGCAGTTATAACGCACGTTAAAGTCATCCGCGTCCCAAAGGGATGATGTTTATGCTCTTGTGATGTAGGTATACACCCCAGGCGTTGATTCGTATCAGCTTGTGTATGTGTACCTACTCACGACTCGTCTACGCGCCTCGCATGGTTATTAAATGTATACGCATATGTATAACTGTGATGTGTTTACCCTAGAGCTTTTGTCTGGTAGCGCGGAAAAAATCCAGTGACAAATGCACGCCTCATGTGAGCCCTTTACAATATGCTGATGCTATGCTTACACTCTTGCAGCACTCGAGAAATCTTTCTTGGCTATCGAAAGCGCACACGCCGACGCTTTATTATCATTACACTTCGTGCATCGAGATAAGACGAGTTAATAAATGCATTCGGCCCTGCAACACAATGTTTAACGAGCCAAGAAACACCGCACCAATGAACAGTATTTTTTTATTAATTTTTTTCTAATCGGTAATTGAGGACATTTCTATATCAATTCTTGATAAATAATCCCTAATAAAAATCGTCGATAATTTATATTTAAGTATAATAATGAAAAAAAAATATTTATCAATAGTTTATAATCAAAAAATCATGATATCACATGTTTATCATGTAAAAAAAAGACAAATATAAAAGATTCTGCTGTTTTACATTGAAATATCTTTAAAAATATTAAAAATAGAGATTTTTTACAAGAAATCTTTTTTGTAGAGAATTTCATTACCTATAAAAAAGATCTCTGCCAAAATTTAACTAAATCGCATCCTTAACAAGATTTTTAATGATACATTATTTTATGATTTACTAGATTTGATAAAAATCTTACAAAATCATCTGCATATATATTCACAAATATCTCGAAAACAATGAAAGTTTATGAAAAATTTGATTCTACCTTTTTTATAGAAAATTTAATTGTCTATAAAAAATATATCTTCTTAAAATGACACAAACCCCGTTGTTTTTGAGATAAACGCAGAAAACGATAATCATGTAGCAGCCGGTGTTGTTGCAACATGGTTCTAATTATAATTCGCAAATAAAACAAACATTTTAATAATAATCCCATGATAAATGAAGCGACTGCGTGCATACTGGCAGATATTTCGGCTGTGGAGGCAAGGGCGGAGTACAACGTGCGAAAATAGCATTTAGTGTGTTTATAGGAATAAATCGCGCGCGCGCGCTGCCTGTGTGCGCTCGGCGTCACGTGTGTGTATCTCTTTTATCCTCTGCACACAGGGCATCTCTCCCCTATAGGCTACTGCTATGCGTAGCTGAGAGTTATTTAAACTTGCGCGTCTCGCAGGTGATATTGCGGAAGAACGCGCGCGACTATAATCTCGATCTCGAGGAGAATAATTACTTGAGCACGAAGTATATATGTTTCATATTATATGTATAGCCACGAGTGAATGATTTATACTAGACAGCTATTCACTCGTTGATTTAATCAAAATTGATAATCGTGAAGATTTGCGTAGTTGCTTAATTAATTGTTGGCTGATGCAAAGTGTACGCGGCGTTATAGTGTGCGCACACGGTGCCTAATGCAAACAAATGAATGTAAAAGGTATTTCAGTTTATCTTAGGGTAGGTAAAAATAATGAAACTGTGGGTATAATGTACGAGGATGCGAATTTGAAGCGGCTCATGTTGGTATATAACATGGTTCTTCTCTCGCGAGAGAACGAGATAAATGGATGATAATTATTCACTCATATATAGGTAGGTATACGCGCGCGCGCGGACATCCAGGCGCCTCCTTGTCGGTGCGCGAGAATTTTGCGCGGGTGAGAATCAAAGAAATAGTGATTTATCTTTGCCTATACACCTGAGTATATTCAATTGCGACCGCGAAAGCACTTTGCACACGTGCTGCAAACATTTCTGCAACCTTCGAACTCGATATCAGTGCAATATTGCAGCGCGGTGCGCAGGTCCGGATGTACTTTTAAATAATATACTACAGACATATGGGAATACTGTATGTTTTGCATATAGTTTAGAAAAAAAAGCTCCTTTTGAAAATATTTTCGGTTTGACAAAAATTCATTACTTGATTGCTACAATAAAAATTATTTTTGACATTAAAATTTTAAATTTTGTGTAATTTTATATTTTAATTGCACTAAAAATAGACTAAAAAGAGAAAAAAACATTGAAAATAATTTTTTAAGGGACAAAATCGAAAAAGATCGTAAATAAAAAATTATCTTGCTGTTTAAAATCAAAATATCTTCGAATCTATTAAAGATACAAATTTTTCTTAAGAAACCTTTTTTGTAGAGAATTTTATAAGCTATAAAAAAGGTTTCTAACAAAATTTATGAAACTCGCATCCTTATCGTGATATTATTAAGTAAAATGATTTTAACTTTTTAATGACACATTTCTTCAGTTTTGATCCGCGATATTTTTGTAAAAAATCGTATTTTTTTTTCAATTTTCATTGTAATAGATTTTTTTATGTAACTGAATGAATCGCGATAAAAAGTTTTGCAAATTTTTTCTGTATTTTTAAAATACAAATAGAATTTTTTACCACTTGAGAAAACAAAGTAGGAAATAGAATGGACGTGCGCGCAAGTTCAAAAAAAAATCATCACTTGTATGTACAAGTTAGTGGATAATGTGTTGCACACAGTATATATTTACCTGATGTCTAGTAAGAGCGTGACCCAGCAAACGCGTATTTTCAAGCGCTCCGATCACGGTTATCAAACTGTCGGTCTCTCTGCGGCGTTGCATGCGTCCAAGAGAGACTTTGATTTCATTTCTTTTTCTCTTTTTATTCCAGGCCACGAGAGACGTCGATTGTCTTGATGCACATCAACCCTAGATCAGATGGTAGGTGAAAGATAATTTTGAGAGACGTTAAGTTTATTTCTGATGCGCTATATGCATCTCCTGAGATTACGACGAGCGTTCATGAATTTCCGCATCTTTAAAGTGATCGAGCCAGTTAAATTCTCCCGCGGGGGATAATATGATGTTATTAAATTTTCGTCGTCTTATCTCACCGTCAATAAAATTTTTCATTGTCTGACAGGATGAAGGTTCGTAAAAATTAGCTCAAGTCCACTTTATTTAAATCTTTTTCTCTCGTGAATTTTTAGCATTTTTTCATATTATTATTTTTTGAAAACTCCCGTGAATATAATTCACAAAATGAAATGGTTAGATTAGTGGGATAAAATTATTCAATTTTTTTTTAATTAAAAAATCTGAAGTTTTAAGATTTTAAATTTACTATATATGACTTTATGGGTACCATAATTGAATAGACCACCGGAAGCAAGAATTTCGAATAGGAGACAATTTATCGTCCAACACTGTCAATATGGCTGATATATACAAAGAAAAAAGTGTTTTCTATTAATTATTCATGTTTAGTGTCGACCACGCACAAATATTTATGCGAGAGAAAGGGATTGATTTTTAATTTATCAAGTGAAACTCAAGAAATAAAATGATTATATGCATATAACAATCATTGAATAATGTTGAAAGTAATGTACAATCAATGATGATGAAGATGAATTTTTCTCTAATTTGGGTGATAAAACCCGGGTTTTTTACAAGTGCCAATATTATGAATTAATGAAAAAACAAAGCATGTATTTATATGTAAATATTAGCGGAGAAGGAGAAAAAAGGGCGAACGACGTGAATTGTCTCGTATTCGATGATTTTCAAAGTGCTAAAATCCGGTGGATAAAGTTGATTAAAGGTGCTAACTTAAATTTAAGCCCAATCGCGGGTTGATCAGGTCTCTAGCCAACGAAAAAAAAAAAAAATAATAATGAGGCACTGCGTCCTGCGTCCCTCCATATTCGAGACCGACTCGAACGCAACTTGGCGGCCAAATTTTAGATGTAATTCACGAGTATATCTTAAGGTCATGTAAATTTAAATTACTCTCTCGCTGCTAAGGGCTAAAAAAAAATTGCGCACGACCTGCAGTATTTTGTCTACTTTCGGGAACTTGCTGAAATGCAGTAAGCTTTAATTCATTATTCCAATCGTTGAGAACTCGAAAAAAAAATGTTTTTCGTCTAAAAAAATGTTACTAGAGTATCTGTACCAGTTCCTGACCAGTTACCAATTAATGACCACTGGTTAAATTGAAAAAATAAAAAAATACGGCTTTTTTAGACAATAAAAAAATACTATTTGATTGCCAATTTTTTACAGAAGACGCGTGTATCAGCGTACAGACGAGTGGATAGTTGTAAAAATCAGAAATTAATTACAAAGTACGTGTACTAGCCGAAATCGGTCATTAACTGGAACATGTGCATTGCAAACGGTGTTTATATTATCCCTATAAAGTGACTCTTTAGGTTAATTATCAATTAGTTATATTGAATAGACCACCGGAAGCAAGAATTTCGAATAGGAGACAATTTATCGTCCAACACTGTCAATATGGCTGATATATACAAAGAAAAAAGTGTTTTCTATTAATTATTCATGTTTAGTGTCGACCACGCACAAATATTTATGCGAGAGAAAGGGATTGATTTTTAATTTATCAAGTGAAACTCAAGAAATAAAATGATTATATGCATATAACAATCATTGAATAATGTTGAAAGTAATGTACAATCAATGATGATGAAGATGAATTTTTCTCTAATTTGGGTGATAAAACCCGGGTTTTTTACAAGTGCCAATATTATGAATTAATGAAAAAACAAAGCATGTATTTATATGTAAATATTAGCGGAGAAGGAGAAAAAAGGGCGAACGACGTGAATTGTCTCGTATTCGATGATTTTCAAAGTGCTAAAATCCGGTGGATAAAGTTGATTAAAGGTGCTAACTTAAATTTAAGCCCAATCGCGGGTTGATCAGGTCTCTAGCCAACGAAAAAAAAAAAAAATAATAATGAGGCACTGCGTCCTGCGTCCCTCCATATTCGAGACCGACTCGAACGCAACTTGGCGGCCAAATTTTAGATGTAATTCACGAGTATATCTTAAGGTCATGTAAATTTAAATTACTCTCTCGCTGCTAAGGGCTAAAAAAAAATTGCGCACGACCTGCAGTATTTTGTCTACTTTCGGGAACTTGCTGAAATGCAGTAAGCTTTAATTCATTATTCCAATCGTTGAGAACTCGAAAAAAAAATGTTTTTCGTCTAAAAAAATGTTACTAGAGTATCTGTACCAGTTCCTGACCAGTTACCAATTAATGACCACTGGTTAAATTGAAAAAATAAAAAAATACGGCTTTTTTAGACAATAAAAAAATACTATTTGATTGCCAATTTTTTACAGAAGACGCGTGTATCAGCGTACAGACGAGTGGATAGTTGTAAAAATCAGAAATTAATTACAAAGTACGTGTACTAGCCGAAATCGGTCATTAACTGGAACATGTGCATTGCAAACGGTGTTTATATTATCCCTATAAAGTGACTCTTTAGGTTAATTATCAATTAGTTAGAATAATTTCAATGCCTAAAAACTTTTAACTTATTTCTTTGCACAGTTTATTAATCGTATTTGTTGAGTGGTCATTAACTGGAACACGGCCGGTTATTAATCGGTGTTTTATACTTACGCGACATTTCTTTAGATTTAAAAAAAAAAAAACTTTTTTAATTGAGAAGACAAGAGTACCTACATAATAAAAAAATTTTAATCGATTCTAGTGAAAAAAATTTTTTCACCACAAAAAAATAAAAGCACCTGATGGCGGAGGGTGATATTTTGGCGTACATGCGTGAGGTACATATATATATAAATGAGCGACAGCATGATAGGCAGTAATTACGCATGGCATTAATTAGTTGTTTGATATACGAGTGCGCGAAGCCTGGCACACATCATTAGCCTGGTATACGCGGCGTGGTGTGAGTGAAAAACTTGTAAAATACAGTGTATTATAAGCCTTATAGGCTCTAGCCTCATTTACTGCAGCTCCCATTCGTATTCCTTCAATGTACCCTTGTCTTCTTTATGTCTCATATGTGTACACACGTTTATTCTTTCGTTTCACTTTTCTCGCTGATCTCTTCTCGTTGTGTGCAGTATTCGCCAAGCGGCGAGAGAGAGAGGGCGCCGCGAGGCCCGCGCGCTCACCAGAGTTGTAAACAACTTGCTGCCTCCCTCTTTTCCTCCCTCCATCATGCACATCCCCATAAAGTACGTTTTATCCGCCGTAAATCGATGCGCTACGTATTTCACCCCAAGCCCCATACAATGCGGCTCAATTAATGCCAAACTGTTGTTCTGATTTATTTCTTCACTCCTGACATGACCCCGTACCACCAGGGATGAGCAGACTGCGAGGCTGTGTAACACTATCCTTGTTCAGAACTGAAGAAAAGTCCTCACAAATATTTTGCTCGTCAAATTTAAATAATTTATTTTCATTAAAAAAATTTTTTTTCACTATGTATTTATGGTTTTTTATTCGTAAATCAATTCAAATAGAGTGATAAATTGTCTAAGACTATAAGTTTAAAAGAAGAAAAAAAATTTTGTCGAATTTTTTTGTCATTGTTTTTTTTTTCATAATCTAATAAAATTGAACTATTTTGCAAGTATTAGAGATATTTATAAGGTTGCCTGATAAATTTATCTAATGAATTTAAGGAATTTTCGTTTAAAACCAAATTTTAAAACGAGAAAAAATTTTTCCGGAAAAAAGTAATATAAAAAAATTCCAATTCACTGTATACGCCTTGACGGTCTACGCCAAAATTTATATTGTTTTCATATCAATATCGCATAAATCTATTTAAATAATAAACAAACAAACTATATTAAGCGAATATAATATATAATATTTTTAACTCACTGTACAAGATCATTATATTTTTTTAATCAAATTTTTTTCAGAATGTAACGAAAGTCAAAAAATGTCAATTAAACAATATATTTATTTTTAGCTCGATATAAAACCGAATTTTATGATTATACAACAACGAATATAATTAAAACATCCACATAAAGAAAATATCCCCAAGCTTGGGTGCATAAAATGCATTATTATCATTGCAGAACAATATATATAAAGGAAACAGAAGCACAAGAGTGTTTTGCCCTGGGCAAAACTTCTGCTCTCTGTCCCTGATGGTAGGTACAGAGTATTGCAAGAGTAACCAAGCCGGCTTGATGATAATAGAGTACAGCCAGAATATATTCCAGGTGGCTGATTGACTAAACCTAATCAAGATCTCGTGGTCTGACAACTAATTATCTGTCTTTGCCACTCGATTATATTGTGCCAAGTTTACACTGCTCAAGTCGCAGAACTTTATGGTTGCCTACACACTCATGAATTGGTCTGTCTATAGCTTCATCGTAACAGATTGACATTCTGTATCACATCACACAGTTTGATTCATAGTCCAACAGTCTTGATAAATGATAAATGTACACATTATATCCAACTATATGTCGCAAAATTGTTCGCTTGTCCTCGTGCGCGCAAACTTTAGCCTCCATTCGTCCTGCGGATATGTCCTACGGCTAATGAACCCTCGCAGAGTAAATTCCACATCCCTTATGACTAATTATTCCACGGGTATAACATTGATTCCGTGCTCTGTCACTGCATTTAATCCATTTTTTCTACTTGAGAAATTTTTTTTTTCAAACATCATCAAACGTTCTTTGTTACGTCCCACCCACTAGTTTCCGGGCCGCAACGCAAGAAGAAAGCGCGCGAGATATCGCGTCTGCGAAATTCGAACCTTCGAATGCCGTGTCGACGTATTATAGCGGTTTTGTCCTCGCGCTCGCACTCTCTCGTTCTCTCGCACTCGCGGTGTATCCAGCGATAGTTGTCCCTGCACCCTCTCTCCACTTGCTTCCTGGAATCCTACGAACAATGGCCGAGCTACCGAGGGTATTTACTCAATGCCAAGAGCGCACCGCACAGTTTGGTATTACACTGTTAAGTTTCTATTATTCGGCGAAAGCAAGACAGCGATGTATTTGTATCATTTATCCCTTATGCCAAATTTTTTATTTCTAATTTTATCATGCGATTAATTTAACTATTATTATTATCATATATGACTATGATAAATTTATTTCACATCTATTTTCGGATATTTTTTTTAATCAATTTATGATTAATTAATTTTTTAGCAGCTTCAAAAGTTCCAAAATAAACGAGGAGTCTTGAGATATTTTAACAAATCTATTTAATTAGTTTCCTTAAGTTTTTCTATTTTTTATGATCCCTAAAATATTTTTAAAAAATTGAATATTGTAAAAATAATTTTGAAATAAAACTTTTTTTTTTATTTTTGAAGTAAAAAGGTCGAATATTGACGAAAAATTTGGTCGAAAAGGGCTAAATTTTGTTTTTAATTTGATACTATTATTATTATGACCATAAATTAATTTCATTTAAAATACAATTTTTTTTCAATAAATAAAAATAAAATATTATTAAGGGCTAAAACATTTAAAAAGTCTTTAAATATTGTTAATAACTTTTACCAGATTTTTTTACCAAGCGCTGTTTATGAAAAATGATTTTTCAAGTTGTAAAAAAAATTTTTGAGATTGAAATTTTCATAAATCTGACAATATTTTTAATGTTTATGATTTTTTTTTAAACAGAAAAAAAATTAAAAAGCTTCAAAAATTTCTCAATAGTCCACTTATTATTTATTGCACGATCCCTTTTATTCAAAGCAATTAGGGTGTGCTCTCTATTCGCCTATTAGTCCATTTTCGCGAATATTTTAATTTAATTGCTGTAAATTTTTTTTTTATCCACCACACTTAAATGTTTATTTAAAAAAATTTTTATGTGCCCTACTTTTTTATTAAATTAGAATCAATTATTTATTTTCATTTTTTTTGCTTTAGACTCGATCCCGGCCGCAATTTTTTATAAAAGTACTTGAAAATGATCATAATCTGTTTATTCATCACCACACTTGTTTGCTATTTAAAACTATAGCAAAAAACTTGGCTTATTTTCTGAATTATAAACAAAAATTACCGCGATATACAGTGCCTGTGTATGATTGCGTTTTTCCTACTTTTAATTTGACTTATTATGTATTAAAAATAAATTATAAACTTTTTATAACAATACCTAAACCAAAATAGGTGTGTTCTATAACTTCACGATGTATTTATTTATTTGTTAAATCTAAAAAAAGCATAAAAAATCATTTTACCCATGATAAAAACATAGAAAAAAATCAAAAATGAATTAAAAATTGAAAATTAACAAATATAAATCAATTGAAATAAATTAATATATAAATTATTGCATAATGAGAATTATTTACGACAAAATAGAAAACAATCTTGAGGAAGTATCACGGCCTATTTGGATGATACAATATTTACAACGTCCGATGTCAGGTCGTGTTCACACGATCTAGAAATCTCGCAAACATCCTGAGCCGTGCTTATAGAGCTGCTCGCGGACCGTACACACACTTGCGATGATGCGGCTGCTAAAGAAGCCACATAAAACCGAAACAAAGATCCCTCAACAGACGAAAAAAAATTTCAAACGCCCCCACACGAGAAAATAACTCTAGATCATTGCGCGAAATTGTCCAACAGCGATGAGGTCGCGTTCTCAACACGCGGTTGCGCGCGCGGAGATAGGCATCAAAGGCAAGCTACAGAGATCGAGGAGAAAACGATTGCAAGGCGGCGGATAAGTTATCTAGAGCATTCCCATGAAATACAAACATTGAAAGTCAATAAAACTCGTTTCCGCGTGGCTTTAAGCGCCTGCATTGATGTAAATAAGGTCCGAGCATGGACCCACACGTGTTTTCGCTCAATTTCATCACATTTATTCGTCTTTTTAAATTGTCGCGAAGCTCTTAAAGCAAGTAAAATATACACAGGCGGCTTCGTATAATAATAAGTCACGCGAAAGACCGACAGCAGGCGCGCAAAATCAAATTAACTCGCGCGTTTGTAAGATAGAAATTTTTACCCTCTCACTGGAAAATTACCGCACTCGCATTATTTACGGTTTGTGTTACATTGAAGGGCCTTTGTCATCGTCGTCGTTGTATTACAAGTGGTAATTAACATGACAGTTTTTTTTTTAATTGTCAGTAACTATTGGCTTCCAAGCCGTTGGAATGGAATAAGCGCGCATCGACAATATCTTTATATTCTGAAATTAATAAGCGAGTTTAATCATTCCATCGATCTATTTTTTTTTCTTCCATAAAAAGTAGAAAAAAAAAACACAATGTGAATTATTACCTCGATTATATTCCATGTAAAACTCTTGTAATTATGTTATAAATCACTTAGAACAAAAACCTGGTTTTTTTAAATTAAAATATCTCCCAAACTGCTGAAGATAGAAATTTTTATTAAGAGACCTTTTTTGTAGAGAATTTGATTAGCTATAAAAAAGGTTTTTAGCAAAATTTTTCCATCTTGTATCCTTATCAAGATATTTGGCAAATAAAACATCACACATGTTCAAACTTAAGAAAACATGTATAAAAAATTTCATTGCTCTTTTAAATCAAAATATTTTCTAAACTATTAGAGATAGAAATTTTTCTCAAGAGACTTTTTTTGTAGAGAATTTTATTACCTACAAAAAAGGTTTTTAACAAAATTTGTCAAAACTCGCTTCCTTGTCATAATATTGGGCAAGTAAAATATTCTGAAATTTTTTAGCAAGCAACATTGAATTCGAATCGAAATTTATAGAATTTTTGGTTCTCAATAAAAAATAACAGTATAGTCACAGTCGAAATACTTGGCAAGACTCGAATTTTCATCGCACCGCAGAGTCTAACCCGGGCTATCGTGAACAGTGGTAATTAAATTCCTCCATAATTTGCAATCAGAGACTCCCTGAAACGGTACACAGCCTCGTAAACTTAACTTTGGAAATTGTTGGCAGCTCCAGTGTGTCCCAACACAATCGCACGTGTGGCATCCCGCTGGTGATGGTGGCACAGCGCGCCCGAAGGTGTCTCGACTCCATGTCCATCGCTAAACAGCCCGAGCGTGAAATCAGACTGCGATTCTCTGATGGTCCTCTGAGCGCGCCCTCTGTGAAAAGGATTCTCTCTCGCGACTTGGTATTCCTGCGCGTGCTTTTGCTATAACTAGCACCAAATGGACTTTGCTTGTTGATGCACCATCAGGAAGGAAAGTCTGGACGTGAGCATAGAGTGCGCTTTAAATTATTGTTTAACGGTTAAACAGACGGCATTAATTTTCCAACGCCGGCCCGATTTCAAACTTTTTTGTATTGACCATCATCACGCTGTACTACTCATAATTTTCAAAATTAATTAACATTCATAATAATTCAAGCAAATATAATTCCTTGATATATAGAGCATGTATGTAAAAAATAATGCTGTTTTAAATCAAAATATCTTCAAAATTATTAAAAATCAAGATTTTTGTCAAGAGACCTTTTTTGTAGACAATTTTATTAGCTACAAAAATGGTTCTGAACAAAATTTTTGTAGTTTGCATCCTTATCAAGATATTAACAAAATAGAATGTCTTATCTCGGAAATCAAAACAATGTATACTTAAATTTATCTTACTGTTTTAAACCAAAATATCTTTCAAACTACTGGAGATAGAATCTTTTATCAAGAGATATTTTTTATAGAAAATTTTATCAGCTACAAAAAAGGTTCCTAGCAAAATTTACCCAACTCGTACCCTTATCAAGATATTGGCAGATAAAATGTTCGAAAGATTTTATAATACGAATGTTAATTTGGACTGGAGGTTTAAATGATGTTTAATTTTTCTAACATAAAAAAGTAGAATTGAATCGTTTTTGCCCGGTCAGGTCCGGCGTTACTCTCATCTGCTTCGAGGTTGTTATCGGAAAAAAGACAGTGTACGGAAGGTAAAGCAAAAAAAAAGCTCTGCACCGAAACAAGCGCATCGAGCATACATACAGTGTGCAGAGTGAGTGCAAAGTCGAGGGAGAGGAAGAAAACAGGCAACTTGGACCGTCACGTTTGCAACAAACGACGCACATGGCGCAGCTGGAGTCTCTGCACGGTCTACGTGCCTCCTGTCGGTTGTACGCGTTACGAGCACATCCTCGCATCTCTGTCTAACCCTCTACTTGACAATACTCTTTGGTTCCACGTCAGCTCCTTCGCAGACGCCGAGAAAACTTGATGAGTATTACTTGTCTTAAACATTTTTAAATCCTTGTATTTACGGTGTACAGCCTCTCTCAACCAGAATTCTTTTCATCTTCTAATTTGTCATCCCCAAAAATTCAATCATCAAACTTTTAATTATATTTTTAAATATCAATAATGTTTCTTTTGTTTAAAAGACTGTTTTAATTTAAATAAGTTGCATTATAACACAACTTTCCGGTTTTTCGAGTAGAACAGTCGGTGTTACGTCAGCCAAAAACGTTTATATTCCTTTTTTTTAGTTGAATAAATTTTTTAAATCAGTTTTGCATAGTTTAATAGAGAAAAAAAAAATTTTCCAAAAAATATTTTTAAAAAGTATAGAGATGCCATAAAAATTTCGTGACTTTTTTCTCATTTTTTCTTGATAACGCGGTAATTAAGTGAGATAAAAAAAATTATCATCCAAGATCAATGTTTGGAAATTAATTTTTCTACAAAAAATATGGAATTAACTTTTTTTGTATTTTTGCTCATATTCGAGATATTTTGAAAAATAGAAATTTTCAAAAATCAGTAATATCTCAAAAATTGTGAAAAATACAAAAAAATTTGTTCGACATTTTTTGTAGGAAATTTAATTATAAATCATTTATCTAGAATAATTTTTTTCTTTATCTTGTTTATTTATCGAGTTATTGCTAAAAAACAAAAAAAAAATCACAAAAACTTGTAATTTTTTCTCCGATTTTAATTTAAAAAAAAAAATTTTTTTCCATTAGAAATTACATTTTTGGGAGGTTATTACAATTGTTATATGCTGACGATAAATGGCATAAGTGGTTTTAATAATGTCTAAAATAAACTAGAAATATTTTTAGAAATTCCCGTAATGAATTTTGGAATGGAAACAATTTCCTCATTAAACAGCGAGCAGAATGAAGCACACAGACAATTCTCCGGAGATTTAGAGTGTAAGTCTGCGGTTCTCAAGTGCCTATATATTGTTCTGCTCGAGAGAGGATCTATCCCTGGCGTGCGTGTTGGTTCGTGACTCGGTCGAGGGCCGGGTCGAAGCCTCTCAGGCGGTGCCGGTCACGTTGCAACCCTCGAGGATCCCGGAGGCTGGCCAGGACTTAGTTTCCGATGAGTATAAGGTGGAGGAAAATAAGAAGAAAAAAAAAAGAAATAAGTAAAACGTATCGGGAAAAAAATTGCAAAGAGGGTGTTGGGTTAAAAAGAGACTCGGGGAGGTAAACTGCGCACGTCGATAGCATCGTCGTTGCTCAAAGGGAGAAAGAGCCACCGGGTTCAGGTTTCGCTGCGCCTGTAGACTGTCGTAATTATTCAGCAAGGACCTCTGGGTCACTTTAGGTTATCTCGTCGGCGTTAGGATCCAGGGTTATCTGCTTGTTCTACCCTGTTGCAGCTTGCTCTCCGCCCTCTGATTTCCCAGCTGAAGTCCCGCACTATAAGTCTATTTGCCTTGCGAAACATCAAAGCGTATAGAACCTCTGCAAGTTTTTTTTTTTTTTTACTCCTTGCAAATCCTCCAAGTGGTTTTTCAAGAGAAAAAAAATAACAATGTACTCGTAGGGTATTTATAATGTTTAAAAGGCTTTAAACTAATAATAACTGAGTAATAGATTAATTTAGAATAATTTTTACGATATTTTGATCCGATAAAAAAATTTTTCGTGATTTTTTTTTTTCGTTTTTCCGGCAATAACTCGATAAATAAATTATATAATGAAAAAAATTATTTTAGTTAAATGATTTAACATTCCATTTTCTATAAAAAATGTCTGATAAATTTTTTTTTTCACAGTTTTTGAGATATTACGAATTTTTGAAAAATTTTATTTTTCAAAATATCTCGAAAATGAAGGAAAATATGAGAAATGTCAATTTTACATTTTTTGTAGAAAAATTTATTTTCAAATATTTACTTCTGATGAAAAATTTCGTTATCTCATTTAATTACCGTGTTGTTAGGGAAAAACAAAAAACAATTTTCCACTAATATTTTCTAGACAGAAAATACTGTTCGTGGAAGTAAATTTTTTTTGTTTGATTAATTTATACACGTGACAGAGGGTAAAAAAGTTGGGTTTAAGTGCAGATCAAGTGGCCAGTGATTTCTAGAGATATTTTTGTACTGCCGATGATCGCTGTAAGATCGTTAAATTGCCCACGATTGCTCTGCTTCGTGGTATTGTTATGTTTCACTCAAACTATCTTCTATGTTTTCTGAGTGTATTATCATTCCTTACTCCAATCACCATCATCGGCATTATCCTCTGACTTGGATGCGAGTAATATCTATTCCTGGCAGAAGATTTTTTGACAAATTTTTTTTTTTCTACCATATATACAGTTTTACATCCATTCCTAAAATCATACCTAAAAATTAAAATAATCATCAACCTCGCTAGAACAAAAAATTTAATACCTAGCAATAAGAAAATTTATTTACCGAGTTGTATTATTTTTCAGATAAAAATAAAATAAAATAAAATACTCCCCCGTAAGAGATAAGCTATTAACATCAGCCAACTTCTCACTCTTCAAAACTTTTCTCATGAAAAAAAAAAAAAAACTCAACACTTTACCAACAGTTTCACTTTGCTCAAGATCACTTTCACCTATATTCACTTGTTTACAAAATATTAACATTATCATCATAATTTTCGTGATATTTTTTTCATTACAAACAAATTTCTCAAATTTAATTTGAATGAAAAATCCTATTGAGGACGTTCATGCATGAAGCTTTATAGTAGATATAAATTTTTTTTTTGTTTTATTATCCACAAAAAATTTAAGATCCATCATCGATTATTTCAATAAGTAATTAACGATTAAAAATCCAATTTTTAACATGAAGTCAAATAAAAGAAATGATTTTTCACGTAAATACTATTATAACTTTTATATTGAAGTAGATAAATTAATAAATTATATTGAAAAATATTTTTTCAAGAGTGTACCTTTTATAATTGATTTTAAAAAAGTGTTAACGACTGTTTGAATTATTTATAAGCATTTAATTCAACAATTCATCGATCGAAGAGCCGAGGAAACCTCCATCCGAGCGACTTACATTTTTGTATTCAACTGATTATTCCTCTATATTTTGAGAGAAATAGAAAAAAAATTATAAACCATTGTAATATTATTGATATATTAATAAAAATTTTTTTTAAGCCGTGAATAAATTTTATAAAATTTCAATACTCATTTGACTCAGTAGCGCATGAAATGAATTTTATCTCATTGAAACAGAAGCTGGAGAATTTTTTTTTGTTATCTGTATACAGGTGTAAAATACACGGTGAAATTGTAGAGCACACCTCTTGTAGTTATTGTCATAAAAGGTTTATAATTTATTTTTAATATATAGGAAAAGATGGAGCAAAATCGAGTACCTGCAAAAACGAGTGAAAATTTCCTTCTTTAATTGCGTTAAGTGCAATTGAATTATTATCTAACAGTAGTCAAACTTTATTTCAACTATTATTTAATCATTTTTTTGTTCTGTGCTGTCTATCAAGCTTTTACTGTAATTTAACATCAGTAAAAGTGTATTTTTCTATACAAACAACTGCATGTTCTCTTTTTCAAAGAGTTTTCACTCCATTTTTACCCTTGTGGTGTCTTAAAAACCATTATTACCTCAAGTAATCTATTTTGTCCCACATTCCCACAATAATAAGTCAAATTGATTGTAGGAAAAAAACGCAATCATATGCAAACACTGTATATCGCGGTAGTTTTTGTTCATAATTCAAAAAATACACCGAGTTTTATACTAGCTTTCAATACCAAACAGCATTGATGATAAATAAACAGATTATAATCAATTCAAAGTGTTTTTTATAAAAAAGTTTCAACTGGAATCAAGTCTACACCAGAAAAAAAAATTCGGCGGTCGTAAAAAGTGGAAATAAATCATCGATTATAACTAAATAAAAAAATAGAACTATTACATTCTGGATCAGTGGTCAAATAAATTATTTTCTCGATTTTTAGGGTGTCAATAGACCTCTGGGATATCGAGCTTTTGGTGGTAAAAATTATTTATAAAAAATAATTTTGAATTTAACTTAATATTTTTAGTACGGTCAATAAACGAAATACCAAAAAAATAGATTAAAAATATTAACAAAAACTGAAATATAATTATATAAATGACAAAATAATTTAAAATCCTATTTGAACGAACGAACGACAAGAAATAATTGCCAGAAATGCGAAAACTCGCGGTTATTTATCAACTTTTTACTTGTTAATTTTTATGTGGAAGGAAGTGAAATCCTCTCACATTCACGGCCACGAATTTCCTTGATTAACAATTTCGAAAACCAAGGCTTTTGGCCTTAAGGACATCCGGAATGCATCGATATTTGTGCATTCGGATGCCTTGAAGAATAATTTTAATTATCTACAAAAAAAAAACGTTAAGTACTCAGTACTCAAAATTTTTTTAAATTAAAGATTCAAGTGTCGCGAATAGAAAAAAAAATTGAATTAAAATTCATTGAGTACCAGAAACTATAGAAATATTCGCAAAAATAGACTAGTGTAGAGCACACCCTACTGCTTCGCATACAGGCTGTGCAAAACACTACGGACATC
Source organism: Macrocentrus cingulum (assembly GCA_002156465.1). Lineage (NCBI taxonomy): Eukaryota > Metazoa > Arthropoda > Insecta > Hymenoptera > Braconidae > Macrocentrus > Macrocentrus cingulum. Next base: position 4,731 of record MVJL01000345.1, on the reverse strand, counting down.
GTGTGCGAGCCCATCAGATAGTGCTAGAGAATGCACATCAGCGGTGAAAACTCATCTGCAGAGGTCAGAGCAAGTCCCAGTTGTGAGGAAGGATCCAATGTGGTAGTTTACCCTCTGGACATGGCTTTCAAGCACATGCGGTGGAAACGCGTCGACATGATCCACAACTATAGCTCTGTTTGGTATTAAACTTGCCCGCAGTCCTCACAGGTCCTTTGTCATTGATTATCCTTTAAAAGCCGCGTGCAAATTGCTTGTGACCTGCATGAGGAAATAAAACGGACGTCTTGTGCAATGAAGAATAACTGCAGAGGTTTAGGAGTTTTTTTTTTGTCATGCCGATGCGAAATTAGTCGAAGCAACGCGATGGATGGTCATCCACGTTGCGCTTCGCTCTGTGGACGTTTAGTCGAAGCCCCCTTGTATAACGAGATCTCGTTTCGTTGGCCAAGGCTCGCCATAATGAGAGAGTCTGCAAGATGAGCTACCATTTCTCGCTACTGTGTACCAAGCCAACCCAGCATTAACCCGTCATCCATCATCAGTTCGTCAAATCACCGCTACACATAATGCCTAGTTCATTCTTTCGCTTTGACAATAAAAATCTAAATCTCATGTCTGTATAATTATCGCAAGTGTAGGTTGAAAAATTTTAATTTTTCATATAGGAAAAATTAACCCACATTTTCAAGAGATATTTAGTGGAAAAAAGGAAAAAAAAATTTAATGAATATAAATGGGAAATTGATTGATGAAGCGTAATGCAAAATAGTTGAATTTAACGTGTGTAAAACGCCAGTTTTTTTCCATGTGATCGAGTGTGCAAATGGTTCAGGATCAAATGGACTGTGCTGTGTGGATGCATGGATTGCGTTGGCTTGGCTGTGGCTTTGGTTGCCACGTTTTTCTCCCTTTTTCAGACTTTTCGATTTTTTTTTTGCATTGTAAACCCATCGTGGTATTATGAACAATTCGATTCATTGCGTCATTTACAGACACTGTATGAAGGAAAAAATACAGTTTTTTTTTTCGATTTATGTTGAAAAAATTATTGGATGGAAAATTGTCGAGGAAGAGTCATTGGACAAAAATTTTCTGGATGTTAGAGGTATTTGTTGAATTTTAGCATGCTTGAAATAAAATTTTTTTCGTCAAATGGAAAATTTTTCAATTTTAGTGATTTTTTTGTGATAACTCGATAAATAAGCAAGATATTGAAAAATTTTATGGAAATCGAATGATGGAAGATTCAATTCTCTTCAAAAAAATGTGAAACAAATTTTTTTTTAATTTTTCTTCGGTTTTCAGATATTTGAAAAAAAAAATAATAAAAATTTCAAAAAAATCTTACTATCTCAAAAATTAAGAGAGACACAAAAAAAATGAATGGAACATTTTTTGTAGGGAATTTAATACCAAATTATTTAAGTTCAGTAATATATTTCATTATTTCACTTACTTACAGAGTTATCATAAAAAAAACTGAAAAAAATCATGAAAAACGCCAGATTTCCAAGAGATACGCATAAAAAAATTTGTTTTTTCTTTTTATCAATCGAATAATCTTATTTTTCTATTAAATAAAAATTGAATATTATGAAAATTTGGAAAAGAGTTTTATCGATGTTTTTCATGGGTAAATAATTTTAACCGCTCAGATGTGCGGTGATTTGATGGAGCGAACGATTTAGCGTCGATCGACAATCTCAAGACACCTCTGACAGTCAATTGAATTTATTATCGCCTAACCTGTCGACCTTGGCATTCGCGACGTCGACGGACGGTTTACGCGGGACATTATAACGAGGCCCCTGGCCGAAAGGATGCGCGCATCTGAGGGAGAGGCCTCGGTATAATAGAAATCCCACGAGTATAGGTGCAATGTTGCAGTCGGCCAAGTCATGGGGAAGATGAGGCTGTCTCTTGAAACGTGTCGCTGGCAGTATGGCACGTATACGCCGCGACAGCGTCTGATAGGCAAAGGAGAGAGGCAATACACAGCCACGGAACATATCCGTATGGAAAGGAGCCCTCGTATCTCACTGACCAGAGCCACTTAATTGACACTCGACGCGTCCCTAACTCGTTGCGACCCCCCAACTGGCGGGTTCCGCATGCGGAAGATCTCCATCTGTCTCGCACTGCTGTCCAATCATGGAAATTGCACCAGTCCTTATATCTTTGTATTCAGACTTAACTTTTTTTTACCTTCAATTGTATCGTCGCAATCATTGATTCATCCGTTTCTGACGATGAAAATTTTTCATCCATAAAGTATACAAAAAATCAATTCAGTAAACTTATATTCGAGAAAATGTTCAAACCCGAATTTCCTCAAAAAAAAAAAAAAATTATTAAAATTATAAAGTAAAAAAAAATTTGACTTAATTAATCTTATCATTTTTTAAAGGGTCATATTCAGATAAAAAGCTGGAAAAACACGTTTTCCATGAATTTTTTTCGAAAAAAAATATTTTATTATACAAAAACAAAGAGTATTATCGTTTATAGTGTCAATGGCACTATTAATTTGTAAAAATATTAATCTAATGTGTTCGTGCAGACGATTTTCTAAGCGTACTCCAAAAAAAGTGTTTGGCAATGATCACGATATCTCTGGGTTTGAATTATCAGGCATTGAAAAATACGCAAAATTTTTAGAAAAAATAGATCAAAGTAGGAGATTAATCAAAGAAATAGTCAAAATATAAATTTTTGACAAAGTGACAGCTATTTAAACACAAAATTTGGATTTTCAACAGAAATTTTCGTGGAAAATTGTTTTAAAAAACAGAAACAATCATTAGAAATCTTATTCCTTCAATTAATACCTCAGAAATATATCTGTAAAGGTTCTATTAAAATTTTCAATAAACCGATTTACAATTTCTCAAAAAATATACAAATTTCCGAAAAAATAGAAAAAAATTTGCACTCAAAACATTTAAACCCTAAATTTCCCCACAAACTCCCTCCAAAACGCAATTCTGAATTACACGCTTAAAATTCATCCAATAAAGCACTACAAAAAACTTCAGATTATCTCTTTCGAAAAAAACCGCTAACCAAAAAAAAAAAATTTTTTTGAAGTGCAAGATAGTGGCGATAGTAGTGCAGAGGTCATATCAATATTCATCACCCCATTAAATACCCCGAGGTCTTGAAAAACCAAAAAAAAAAATGAAAACACGAAGTACACATAAACCACACACACACACACACGGACAATATATCGAGCAACATAATCGATCACGCCTATTTATCGTGGAGCCGCGAGGCGGGCGGAATTTATGGGGCTCTGGCGCGTCGGGCGGGAGATCGTGATGATGATGCTGCAACGCGAGAGCAAGGAGAGAATAGACAAGAGTCTCTTCACATTGATGAGACAGTGGTGCGAGTCTTGTCCAGAGAGATAGAGGCGCGCTGCCGCGTGCAGTAGTGCACATCGTCGGTGGTGCTGCACGCGGATAAAAATTTTAAATAAGAAGACGAGAGAGAGAGAGAGAGAAGTGGAGGCATGAGTACAGGTAAATAGGCGGTCATCAGACCAGGATGAACGGCGGCGATGGAGGGAGGATAGTTTGCTCTGGATTCCAAAGGCGACCCCGTTGCTGACCCGGCGAGAACATCTTTTATTTCTCTCTTTGTGGCATCAGAGAGCGCGCACACGGCCCCATCCCTCGCTGCAATTATATATCCCCACGTGTAAGTACCCAAGCTGCTTTAGGTGGTATTACTGTAACGCGGATGTCGAGCATGCCCCCAGGACGCGAATGAGCAGCGTAGCGCGTGATGCCAGTGCGCATTTGCGTATAAATGCCACGCATTGTCGAATGGCTTTGTAACGCGCCAATGCATGCGTCGAAATTTCAAACTTGACTCGAGGGGTTTCACTCCCAGCCCGCATATATATCGCAGCTAATTGACGCTGCGCTACTTGTTCGCGAATCATACGCGCAGGTGCGATTGGCGGATTTAACTGCGGTTTGACCCACGCCGATCCCAAGTAATTCGATGATCTATGTGCATTCCTCCACGGGCCTCTCTTCGTCGTTTCTGCACCGCAATAACCGCGCATGTTGTAACAAAGCAGGGCAAACTGCCTGTCGAGAAATTGCTCACGTGTGTTGAGTAATGAAACAAACGCTATCGCTAACAAAAGACGCGCATCCAAACACGGTTATTGGTGGTGATACGTGATGTAAGTACAGTGTGTGTGTGTGTGTGTGTGTGTGTGTCTATAGCTACCGCGAAACATGTTCGGATTAACTGGTCATTATTAGAGGTCAATTAGAACTCGTATAGACTTTTTAACCGTGCAACCACTTTTTCGTGTGAGAGAAATTTTATAGTTATCTTCATTTTATTATTTTTTTTTCAAGTGCAATATTGTATCTGATCATTGAGAGTGAAATTATCCCCTTTAATAAATTAGATGTAGAAAAATTATTTAAAAAAAAAATTTTTTTTATACAAATTTTTTTGAAAATTAATTTGATAAGAATTTTTCGTTGTGCCATTTTTTGTCAAGTTTTTTGCAGGTTTTTTCTCAACGAATATTGGAAATTGATGAACTCGAATGAATTAGGATGGTAAAAGTTAAATAGTATGATTTTTTTTTTTTTACGTTTTTAGAATGTACAAATTCACGAAAAAGATAATTTGGAATTTTTTGTAGTGCGTGACTAGTAGAATTCTGGGCATATATTTCAGAATTGATTTTGGGGGGGG